>VYXD01015333.1:98591-208900 GCA_013397195.1 Hylia prasina
GACAAAGAGCCTCGCGTCTTCCGTCCGCGGAGCTCGCTCGAGGGCGAATGCGGCGACCTGGCGCACATGGCGGGCCAGGGGGCGGCGGAGGTCCGCACCGGGCGCCGGGTTCAGGCCGGGAAGTGTCCGCGCGGTGCCCTCCCTATCCCTTTTTCATCAGAGGTACAAAACAGCCTCGTGCTTGGGCTCCGTCAAGGACCGAGCGCCGCGTACTATCGGATACGTCCCTTTTTGGATATCACAGGAGAGTGAAATCCGATTAATTTCCCTCTGTTTATATAACAACGGTTGTCGAAGAAGCCTTGCGCATAACTGTGACAGTATTGTTGTCTTTCCAGCATTCACCTTGTCTAAAAAATAGTGAGATTGAATAACCTAATTTAAATCTACTTTTGCAAGTTCTCTTTTTTATTTCTGCACCTCTCTGTATTTTATAGGTGAGAATTTTGTATACTTTATTTAAAAATCTGTTGTAGAATCAAAACCACAGAATCTGAAAAAACGGTACCTGGCTTGGAAGAAACTCTTATTATGCAACATTATAGATAAAAGGTTGTACATAGTGAAACATGAGTAAATATGAGTATGTTACAAATTTTGTGTGTAATGTGAAATCCAAGTTTGCACATGTATGTTAAGAACATTAAACGTGCTACAAATATTTGCAGTTGCTACACAGGAGGGATGCTTTAGTGGCTGGTTGTTCAAATCCCAGAAGATGCTCCTTTGGCATGTATATCAGGATGTATTATTGAAATGTTTTCTTAGAAGCATTAACTGTTACCTTAGAAAATTCACAGCTGATAATGAAGACTAGAAATGGCAAACATGCCAGTCATTTTCTCAAAATTCCTTTCAAATTCTTGAAAACTGATAGCAAATCTTCAGACAAATTAGGTTTGTATCCGGAAGACAAGGAGAGGAGTTAACAGCCCACACAGATCTCTAAAGAGAAGGTGCATAACATCGATCTGATACCTTATATCGGAGCAACAGGACATAAATGGCAGAATAACAATTTTACTATAGTAAGGCTTTTAGGAGTATCTATATGGGATTCTCATAAGCAAACTAGGAAAGTGTAGCAGCAATGAAGTTTCAACAAGTAAAAAGCTTGTATTCATCCTCAGAAACTGAAAATCCTCAGTTCAAAATAAGTACATTTGAGTGAGGGTTCAAACGTCAGTGTGCTGTTCCTAGTCCACTGTTTCCTTTAATCACTTTGGTCACAAAATAAGCACACTTATTAATCCACAAGCAATCTGAAATTGAAAGGGACTAGAAGTAGTAGAAGAAAGTTTTTTTAAAATGGTCTGAAAATGGACAAAGTACAATGCAGGTAAGAACAATATTATATAAAATGCAATAAATTACTAAATAACTGCATGGATTCAGGAGAGGGCTGCTGGGCTGTATGATATTTCTGCAAAATAAAGCAATGGGGGCCATAGTGCCTCAGAAACTGTCAGTGTCATTCTGCTGCCACAGAGAAAGGAGCAAACAGTAAGCATTATACTTGTGTGTAGCATGCACACCTTAGATGCATGAAGTAGTTCTTGTATTCTACACTGGTACGGCCTAAGCTAAGCCCTGCCTCTAGTGAGGTGGCAGAGGATTTGGCTATCATAATATTCTCCAGATAGAAAAAAAAAAAATTGGAAAAAGATTTGTTTCATAATAATATTCACAGTTTAGTGGAATTGAATTTGTTTTCATGAACTGCAGGTAGGTATAAATTAAAGACCAAACAGAATTAAACAAAAGTATTTGAAAAGTACACCTAAAGAAGTTCTAAAAGTTATGCCATTTCTAACATTTAAGTTTGGTGGGGTTTTTTTAAATAGTAACAAATGGTTATAGTTGATCTTGGTCTGAAATAGGACATTGGACTAGATTATCTCCAGAATCTCCCTCCAGTCTTGGTTTTGGTTTTTTTGCAATTCAGTACTTTTGCGTGAACCAGAATAGGACAAAATTGAAAGCTCAGTTCAGGTGGTCAAATTCGTAAATGTCAAATCTCTATGTGTTTTAAAGCTGACTGCCCATTTTTTTGTGTGTTAAATTTGTAATCTCACTTTCCCCAGCTTTATTATGCTATGAAAATAAACACCCTGTTTTCTTTATAATATACATGTCTTCATTTAAGTATTTCTCCTCAGCTGGCAGATTGCCTTTTTTTCTGAGTCTAATTATAAATGACAAACAGGGCATGACTACCTTTGTCTAAGAAAGAACAAAAGAGCAAAATGAATCTTTGCTTCCTTTCACTTCAAACAAAACATGTCTAACACCAGACTTCCAATAAATAAAGCTAAGGTGTCTGATTTTTCGTATTTGGAAGATTTTTCCAAATTTCTTGTATCTTACAGAATATGCAATAGTAAGCTGATGCTATAGTTTTTTTCGTCCAAACACTCCTTTCCAATGCAGACCACTAACTATGGGAACCAAGAAGCAGGACTGCTATTCCTCATTCTCATTTCTTGCACCCTGAATCTGGTTCTCCATGTGTCAGTGCAGCCCCATGCCCCATCTTCAAAACTGGACAGTATTCCTACAAAAAGAACCAAATTCCAGATCCTGATTACAACAAACTATGCTACCCAACAAGATAGCTAAGCTTACTAAAAGAGTAGGTACTCTTACCGGTAACGCAAGGCATGCATGTACGTCCTTAATTTGTGGAAGACCGACCACACGAAAGTGTTCACCGCATGAATGCCACAGCGAGAAAGGTCAGATATTCGATCATGCCGGATGGGGCTGTGATTGCCAGACCAAATTAACTTCTCAAGCGTTCACTTTACTTACTTGCATATTACTTTCTCTGAACACTAGCAACCTATTCAATCGCACAAAATGCACCACGAAATTCTGCAATTAAGCTATTAAGTTACAAGCCAGAATCTTGTAGTTTGTCTACACCTATTTCTGGAGAAATGTTGAAATCACTGCTTGACTTTACTGAGCAGGAGAAGTTGTGAAAGACATATGCACAATTATGGTGGAAAGTATGGCATTATCATTTCTTTGCACTGCTCAGTAAGGCTGCTGGCAACCTACACAGTTTAGGCTGCAAAAAAAATCTCAACAGTGCTCGATATTTTAGACTTGTACTTCGCCTGACCATTTCAGCTATATTATTTTGACTGATTTTAATTATGCGGAAAGATGAAAAAAAGAGGTATGGATTTTGGCCAGTTTGTATTTAATATTTAATTGATTAAAAATCACCTCGACTTCAAAGAAGGACTGCCATAAAAGTACAAATCAGTACCTTTCGAAGTCTGATAAACATGTCTTTTAATTCCAAAGCTCTGGGTCACTTGACACAATGAAGATACCTCATAATTTCATTGGCCCTTATATCCCAGCCTTGATCAGAGCTTTTTTCCAAATTGCACAGGAAACAGTATCTTGCCACAGTTTCTGTAAGACAAAAATGGGAGAAATAGGAGTACTACTCTTGATAAATTACCCATGGGATTAAAGAGAAGCAAAAATGTGGTTTGGTCAAACTGAAAGGCTTAGCCCTCTGTTTCTCCGTTTTACAATACATTCTCAATGTGTCAGTATAAACAACTGTAAGACTCCATCTGTACATAAAAGCATTGTCAAAGCTGGGTTCTTCTGCTCCACCTAGGGATGGCTGTGTTGCCACAGGAGAGATCAAGGCCTGAACAAAGTCCCTTTAGGCAGTCACCTATTTTTCTCTGCTTCTTAGAAATGTTACAGCCAAAATGATACCATATTTCACCACCATTAAAGGCATTATCCTCACTTGGGTACTGTCACAAGTCTCTGATTCCCTGAAGTACTTTTATTCACTTGGAAATTTTTAGCCGGGAAGGAGAGGAAGTAATCATTCCAGGCTAAAGGACTGAGGAATTGAAATAGTGTAGATTGTTCTCACAATATTATGAAAATCCTTTTTTACACTCTTTTGATCCTACTTTCTAAATCTCTTTTTATAAAGGTCATTTACCTGTAACTCGTTGTCCTTCAGTATGAGGTATTCGTTGAGTCTGCTTTTGCCACTCTCCTTCTGTTGTGTTTGTCAGGACCTCTAATATCTGCATTCAGCCCAGTGAGCTTTTGATTTTCATGGGGACGCTAGCTACTGCTGCAGTGCATGAAAGCAGAAGCTTACACCATAATTGCTATATGGGTCTATTGTATGGTTCTGGAGTGTGAATTTACAGGGAAAAGGAGGAACTCAGCTGGAAATCCCTCATTTCACTGTCTCACACAGTGCACACGCACTTAGGACTCAAGCCTTTTCTATTGCAATTCTCCCATGACCACAGACATCTCTGATTCACATTAGAAAGCAACAGAAATACCATCATTCTATGAACTGATGGTACAGTAGAAGAATGCAAATGGATCACATCACCAGAATAAGTGTTTTAATTGTAAAGTCTTCCCCAGAGCTTCTAGTCTCTGTGTTTGGATATTATTTTTAAACTTTCACTCCAGTTTGCATGTCTCCTATTTCATTTCTCCTTGGCAGCAAGCCAGCTGGAAGAGCTTCTCTGCACTGCAGTGAAAAGCTGCAGCTCTGGAAAGCCACCATGTCAAAAACAAGCAGCAAGTACTATGACTGAATCACCTGAAAACAGAAGGTACTTCTATCAGCTGGAATGAAAATATCTGAATATTTTTCACCTTCATGTACTGTTGTCATGTTTTCCCTCCATGATCTACAATCTTGTTTTCATGGTACAATTTAATGTGCACTGGTATTTATTTTCAGGTTTATTGTTTTTTTCACTTATTTACCTGCTCAGTGCAATCCTCTAAAACTAAAATATTGCTGCTATGCAGGTTGCAACACACAGAAATGAATTAAACCCTTCTGATACACTAATTCTCTCTGTTTATAAGATTTAGTTCATAAAGTTCATAGCCAGTGGTGTCACCATAGTTTAAAGTGAAAAAGACCTATTGCATCATCTCCTAATTTACTTATGGAGAGCTAGACTACCTTTTGATTTAAGATCTTAATTTGAGAAAACTCCATAAGCTATTAACATCAGCTGTAGCCTGCAGAGATAATTTTGTATTTTTCTCCCTTTCTGTGGTTGGTTTTTTTTTTTTTCTGACTATCTTTTGTCAGAATTCTGTGACACTATAGATTCACGTATACTTGCCAAAAATGCCAACTTTCTGAACCTTCTGAGGTTTCAACTGCAGTCTTGGTGGGTACAAAAGAATAAAAGAGGGCAGGATGCTGATTTATCTGCCCATCAAGTTTCTAAAATACAGCTCACGTGTGGAAATCCTGTGCACTGTAGGTGCAGAGTCTGACACTGTTTTAGGAAACGTGGCACATTATTGCTGACTTCTGTCATTTAATAATGTCTGGGTTGTTTTCCACCCGACTGCATCAGCACAGGGTGGTCCTTCCTTTTCTGTCAGAAAAGACATGGATTTTTCTACATGAAACTACTTTTTGATGGCCCTCCCTTGTTCAGCCTGTAGAAATCTCATACGTTGGGATTGCTCAGCTTTTACACATAGAATCATAGGATTACCAAGGTTGGAAGAGACCTTCAAGATCGTCCAATCCAACCATCCACCCATCACCACAACCCCTAAACCACATCAACCAGACACCTCTTGAACACTGCCAGGAGTGGTAACTTCCCTGGGCAATATGTTCCAATGCCTGTCCACTCTGACAGTGGAAACAATTTTTCTAATATCTAATCTGGATCTCTTCTGTCTCAGCTTAAGGCCATCTGCATTGGACTGCTTTTTGAGCACTGTGGCTGGCCAGAACTGTGAGCAACAAGGACTTGTGCCTAAAGTTAGGACCTCTCTGGTCATCCCAGACAGTAAGAACTCCTGCATACACCATGGCCTGCCAGTACAGCCATGGACAGCTCACTTCAGCTTTGCACTGGTAGCTAGCAAAGCTCAGATTGTTCTTGTAGCTCATGGGTCTGGAATCCAGGAAAACCCATGACTTATCCCTGGAGACCATTACACTTGCTTTTAATTGAACAGAAGGAAGAACCACCAGGAAGGGACCTGCTCACTGCCAAGCAACGGAGGAGAGAATAAGGAAGGCGAATTACAATACCAAGTCTCGGCGTCTTTAGAACTGCTGTCTTCTCTATGGCTTTATTGTGGGCATTGCAACAGCTCAACACCAAGCATTTAAAAATCTCCGTGGATTTCTGTATTTAAGTAACTAAATTCTGAACTAAACTATAAACCGACACCCCTTCATCCCTGAATTGTTCTTTCAAAGGTCTGAGCTCACAGTTTTGAGCATCCGAGCTGGTCGCTGTAGGGCACTGCCCGTCTTGACGGAAGGAACTAAGACCCTGCGCCCTAGCGCCGGCGGGAGCTCACCGGCAGCCGCCGGCCAGTACGATGTGCCTCGGGCGGGCAGCCCGGGTGCGGCAAGTCCGGATCGAGACACAGGCACGCCCCCGGCAGCAGGGGCTGCGCCGGCTCCAGCCGGGCCGTGCGCAGGCGCGGGGCGGGAAAGNCACGCCCCCTCCCCGCAGTAGCGCAGGACCACGCGCCAGCCCGGCCAATCAGGGAGGGACGCAGAGCGCTTTAAGAGCCGCGCGCCAGTGACTGCGCTCTGCAGCAGCGGCCGCAGTGTTACCATGGAGACGGCGGCAGGGCCGGTCGCCATGGACACGGCGGCGCCGCCGGGCGGTCGGCGGCACGCGCTGCTCGCCGTGATCGGGGAGATCGGGACGGAGCCGGAGCGGGGCGCGCTGCGCGGCGCCCTGGAGCGCGGTGAGGAGGGGGGTCACGGCAGAGGGTCCGGGGCGAGACAGACGCGATCCCTGCCTCTGGGAGCCGCGGGGCTGCGCGCCTGCCGCGTCGTCCCTGCCGCCGCCTGGTGCCCTCCCCGCCCTGCGGCGCCTCCGTCTCGCCGCAGGGCTTCATCCCACTCCTCCCGGAGGGAGGGCGGACGAGGCCCGCGGGCGGTGGCTGCGGGAAGGATCGAGGCGCTGTCGGGACCGCGGGGCAGAGGCCGAGGCTGAAGCCGTGAGGCCCGGTAGGGGCCCGGGTGGAAGGCGAGGCCGGGCGGGGCTCGGATCACCGGCGCAGTGCGGGGCTGGTCTCTGCGGCGTCAGACGGCATCCGTTGTTTTTTCTTCCCTGATCCCTGCTTGATATGCATTAGTGACATGTAGCTAAGGCAGTTCTCAAGTGTCTTAAAGCTTAAAGACAATGCATGGTTCTTTTTCTCCTCAGTCTTTATTTTATTAATCCGTGGTAGATAACATCTTATTTCCATCTTACCCCAAAATTCTGTCTTGTTGGAGGAATTGTCTCCCTGGACTGTTCACTGTGGTCCTAGGGATGGCTGTGAACAGGGGTCTGTTGTGGTATGGCCTCTCCCTGTCCATAGAGCAGCTGCGTGGACCAGAGTGACATGGTGGACACAGTGAACTGCTTCAGGAATGACACAATGCAGGATAGGCCTGCTGTACTATTTTTCTCCTCTCTTAACCATATTTTAGTAACACTCAGAGGCCTTGGCAATGAATTAGTCTTTGTATATTAGATGCAGTGTTGTTTAGAAGTAAGGAGGAAGGAGGTGGTGAGATGATAGTTCTTCCCTTGTGGCAGTTTCTGATAGTTTCTGACAAAAAGACAAAGAAGAGCTGATCAACTACATCAGGACCTTAAGGGAATCTTTGTTCTAATAAGCAATTAGTACACCTTTGAGAAATAAAGTAACAGCCTTCTGACTCACCTTCACTCCTCCCCTCAGCTCCCCATTTCCAAGACACATTGGTTTGAAATATGCCAAGGATAACAGTCATAACTATTGGCCAAACTGTGTTGTTCAGAGATAATTCTGTGACTGTTTTCTTCCCAAGCATCAGCAGTACTGAAGATGGACAGTGCAATTTAAGAAAGGGGTGGGTGTAAAAATGTCAAATATTGTCCAATTTCTCCACTTCAGCATCTTTTCCAGCTGTCTCTGTTGGCAGGCCACTTACCAGCTTGTTAATGAGGAGTGTTTTATTCCCTTTTTCAAGGGATGGCTTTAGTCAGGAGTGGTAGATCTGATTATGGCCGTCTGGCTTCTGAAAGACCTTCTTTGAAGGGGCCACTCCTACTTCCTGCACAGCAGGGTGATCATCTTCACCTGGCACTTCACTGAACTGGTGTGCTAACCTACATCCTCATCCATTCTCTGAATCTTTGAAATGGTGACAGATCAAACGATGAACTAAAGGATTTCACTCTGATTCTGCAGTCATATGCCAGTAACCTGAGAATTCCCACTGCAGAGGAAAAACATACTGTTTGCAACATAAATTGTAACTATCACTGTAGACATAGGTTCTACAGTTGGCCTTCTCTGACTAGAAACCTGCTGAAATTCTGCCAAATGTAAACACTTCTTTCATTTGCATGAGAGGGTGTCATTTCAGTGGTATTAGTAAGTTACTGGCAGTAGAAGTGAATCACTCAAGGAGCTGGAAACCTGGATTTCAGTCTTTCCTCTGTCGCTTACATGGAACAGATCCTCCAGCAAGTTAGTTTTCCCCACCACAATGTGGGAGAATGACCTCTTCTTAAAATGGACCAATATTTGCAAATTGAAAGGTATGAAAAATAAGACTGGTTAAAATGACGGCAATCTTGACACCAATAGTCAGTATATTATCATGCTATAGACAGCTGTACTCTTGATTCAGGGATTCAAGAAATGTGGAAATGATGATTCCCACTTAAGTGTTAGCTGTTGGCTGTGGCACCCTGTCTGCACAAAAAGCCCCAAAAAACAAACAAACAAACAAAAAGAAAGCCCACAAAACCAAGCAAACAACAAAATTAACAACAAAAAAAAAATCCAAACACACACAAAAAAAAAACCACAACAAAAAAGCCTGAAACAAAAAAAACAACCAAAGATATTTTTTTCAGTTGATAAATCTCTTACCCTGACTGATTTAAAAAGTATATTTTTCCAGACTTTTTCTATACCTTGGTTCAGGAGAATGCAATGGCAGCTACAAGATGTTGTAGGAACCTGCTTATTTCCTGGTGTAAAGCTTTGTAGGCTGTGACATTGTGGATCTGTGGGATATCTGAACAACACTTTTTCCAAAATACTGTCTAATAAATGCTAGGGGTTTTTTTCTGTTACTATGTTACTTTTGTCCAATTTTGAAGCAATATCCAGAAGACTAGGTCTGGTACTGGGGAGAAATGCCAAACCTTTTAAGCCAATCACCTCAGCAGGAAATAAAACATTCACAAGGGCATAAAGAATGACATGGAAATCTGATGAGTCACACGGTCCCTTAACCTAGGCCTTGCATTTGCAAAGAGCTTGAATATTTACCCTTATTGTGGTATAGTCTGCATCTCATGGCAGAGGATTCTAATCAGCAAGGACAATGTTCTGGCTCGTGTGCCATGGTGTGATAAATTGAAATTGTGGCAAACTGGGAGAGAGTATGAGTAAACTCAGACTATCTGTAAGGAAAAAATGTTGAATAAATTGTTGCAAGTATGAGAACAAGTGAGATAATTCCACTCTTCCCTTTCTTGCTCTGACAGAGCATCTATTCTTTCTGTGTCCTAGAGGATGTAGCAGTACCTCAAATAGCACTTACTGCTGCAGTAGGACACGATGACCATGACACAGCAGCTAGTCAGCAGGATTTGCCCTGCAGAGTGCCACTTTGTTCCTGTCCAGGTCAGAATGCTCATAAGTACTGCATTAAGATTCTCTTATACCAGACATTTGTTTAAACCATTATGCTCTCTTGGAGTGTAGCATAGGAAAACATTTTGTCCATCTTCTTTCTCCATGTCTTTTTATTACATGTTTTGTTTGTTCGTATCCCATGTCCAAATTGAAAGGCTTTTCCTTTTCCTTTTCCTTTTCCTTTTCCTTTTCCTTTTCCTTTTCCTTTTCCTTTTCTTTCTTCTTCTTCCCCCTTCTTTCTTCTTCTTCCCCCTTCTTCCTTTTTCCCCCTTCTTCCTTTTTCCTTTTCTTCTCCCCTGGTTTCCCCTGATTTTCAGATTATTTACTGAGGGGTCTTTGTGCAGTCTGAAGTGCAGACTGTCAGCACATAAATAAGCTTTGTTAATCTACTGTGTCAGCTGTCACCAGAAAAATAAACTAAGCACAAAGGGGTTTTTAGCTGTTGTATATTCTACAGCCTTGATACTGTGTGATGCAATGATTACTGTGTTTTGGTATGTGTAGAAATCTGGAGTATGTATCATTGAGGATCCTCTCCCACCAGTGGCCAGCAAAAGCTGTTGCACAACATGGAGAACTAGAACTGCATTAAGTGGGAATGATAACTCCATGGAAAATTAACAGGGATACCTTGAAAGAAAGAAGATTATAGGCAATAATACTTTGTATTTTATGCAGGAGAGATGGTGAAAGAACTCTCAGTGGGGACTCCTTCAATAAATACTCAAGCTGAAATTCTTGTTTCAGTTAACCTTAGAAGTATGTAGCATTGGCCTTCAACATCTGAACATCAGCAGGCATCAGCACCAGATGCTGGAGTAGGGATTCATAGTGAAATCCTGCTTTTGTTCATTGTCACACAGTGTAGAGTCACACCATCTAGGAAAGGCTGCTCCCTACTGGGATGTGAACATCTGTGGTCTGTAGTGTTTGGTGTCCTCCAGAATGTACTCCTGCTCACGTTGAGGTCTGAAGGTGACGTCCCCACTATGGCTTGGTCCCACTTGCTCCGGGAGCAGAAGCACCTTCCTGCTGTGATATAAAGGCAATTAGCTGACAAAGATTATAAAGATTAAAGAACAGATTCAAATGATCTCAGTGGGATCAGTGTCTTTGAAGGAGTGATTAGGCAGACTGAGTTGGAGGGGTGGGGGGCTTCCGTGACTTGGAGGATGCATAGGCTCTAAGAGCAAAGAAGCTGATGTCTGAGCTTTTCAGTAGCATAGCCACACAGCAGCCCATCTCTACCGGTGGCCAGTGCTGGAGAGTGCAGATGTAAAACTAACATAATGTATTTGTTTGGTTAAGCAGTTGTGTAATTCATTTGGCCTCATGTCTTGTTGGTTTCCCTTGCATGAAGTCCAAGTTGAACGGAGACTTGCTCACTGCTTGTCCTTCAGGAAGAAATGTTTTATGGAAGGTAAGGTTCTTGCAGTCCTCTGCTTCTGAAGACTTTCTCCATCCTAAGTTTGCTCGTAGAGCATCCCTGGTCCTTGTGTGTCCTGCTCACTTCTCTTTCTCCACTTCTATTTCTGGAGTAGATGTAATGACAATGACAGCTGTCTTTTTCCTTTTTTTTTTGACAGGAATTCGTTCCTGGAACATTAATACTCTGTACTGTGATCTGAATCATCAACTGCGGCTCTTTGTAACCCGACATCTGGCTCAGTTTTCTTCTGAAGTCAAAGGTCAGCTTTTTGGTTTATATGCATTAACTTTTAACTCTTGTTTTGGGTCTGGAAAAAAACCCTAAACCAACAACAAAGAATAAAACTGATTGTGATTCAATCAGTGACTTGTTTGCCCAGGATACTGCAGAGCTGAATGCAAAAGAAAAACAATCTTAACAGTATGTTGGATGCAATGAATTTACCTTAAAATTACAGATCTTACTACTGAGAATAGAGTTGAATAGAAATATGTGCTGCTTTAAAGCCTATTAAACTAGTTAGAAGTTAGAATCTATCTACCTATCTATCTATCTATCTATCTATCTATCTATCTATCTATCTATCTTCTGTATCTTATTCAGATGGCACAAAATAATTTACTTCATAAGCTATTTATTATCAATCTCTTACGGTTAGATTTTAGAATATGTTTTCATATGCACAAAAGGTGTTGCAAGTAGTGTGTAAGAGTAGCCAAATGACTTTTCGGATTCCTCTTTCTGAAGCTCCCTTTCCTGAAAACAATGAATAAGAGCATTATAAAAATGGCATTAACCATTAGAAATTAGGCTTGCTTAGCTTATGAAAAGCTTGAACTCTGTTTATAATACTTTTATGTAATGTATGTTAAGTTACTTCAATAAGTACAGATGAAACTTGCAAAACCTGGTTTGTATAAGACATCTTGTAGTTCAATGTATGTTTTACACTCTTGTCAAAGCATCTGAATTTTTCCAGTTGGGGAAGCTGTTCTCCTGATGGACAGCTATGAAAGAAAGTTCCTGGACTCTTCTCAAATGTCCCACTGACTGAGAGGTCTCACCTTCTCTGTGATTTTTTAACATGGGGATGGAAATTCTCCCTCCTTACAAGATGGTGTGTGCGTGTGTATACACTTACGGGATTAAAATAATGTGTATAAAACATACAATTTGAAACAGCAGATCTGTCTCGATTTGATGTAGCTGTGAAAGGGCCTATAGTACAAATAGACTAGAGCACTAAAAAGTTACCATGAATATAACATTTGTCCAAGAATTCTTCTAAGTCAGAGTTGAAACACCTGGATTAATGTTAGCAAAATGTATCCCATGTACTTCCTTAGCATAGTCCCTGAGGAGCAATGGTGATGAATGTGCCCTACCTTTGTTCCTGAGGGTGATGAATGTGTTGGCAGTTTATGAAGAAGTTTCTGTGATGAATCTGGGGAACTGCAAGTCTGTTAACCAACTGTCAGGCCTGTCGAGCAAAACAGCAGCGACCACAATATAAGGCAGGATTCGTGTCTATCTAGGAAGAGTCACCATTGGTTCTGCAAAGGGAAGTTCTGCTTTTCAAATGTCTTGTAGTTCTTCAAAGAGATCAGCAAACATGTAGATGAGTGGTTTAGTCTGCCAAGCAAAAATATTTGGGGAATCTAAGTCTATGAAGTCTGTTTAAGAAAGCCTATTGGTCACAGAATTAGGGGCCAGGCTCTGATATGCAGAAGTTACTGACAGAAGGATGGGTCAACAGAAGTTCTGATATAAACTGTGTGTAGAGACTTGATCCTGAACTGGAGGCTTGCAGCTTAACCTGGTGTTAGTCATGCTGCCACTCTTCTTTAGAGCCATCATTACGCACCTGCAGAGTTTCCTGTTGGACTAGAAATTCCAGCTAGCTCTGCACAGTATCTCTTTGCTCTAGTATGTTTTTTGGGAAAGGAAAAGCATAGCTGCCTCTCAGCAGCTTCTGCTTCTGATGTGCTTAGCAGTAGAGATGTGAGAGATTCTGGTCTGGGGATCTAGGAGACATGGATTGGCCTTTGGACCAGAGGTGTTATTATAGGGGCTCCTTGGTTTGTGGCAAGTGTGTACAGCTGGCACACACAATTTCTCTAATACATCTCCCTGGCAGCACTTAATGCCAGAACAGCCAGACAGAAAAAGGTTTTGGAATTATGGGGGTCTAGAGAGCAGCTTTGCCTCAAGTTAGATACTTGCACATTTCCTGTGCAGACCCATGTTTATTCAGTAAGCATGGATCTTGAAATGCAGCAAGATGATCTGTCAGAGGCAAAAGGAGTGTGTGTGAGAATAATAGCTATAATTTAAAATGTGTTAAACAGCTGTATGGGACTGTGGAAAATAATGACAGTCCATACAGGAAGATTGTGCAGGAGATAGTGTATCTTGAATGATGAAAGGCTTAAACTGAGGAGTTATGCTATAATCCCAGGATTTACTTGATGATGCTAGATCTTGCATGCAGACAGGTTTCTCTCAGTGACAGCCGTAAGCAAAGGTTATGGCATGGTATGTGGGGAGGAAGTGGGAAAGACTGCTACAAGAGAATTTCAGGTCACAACTGATAATACAATCTAGAAGAAGCTCCAACTGTTAACTGGGAACAATCTTCTCTGCATTCCATATGTACTATCAGACAATACCCTTTGGAATATAGCTGCAGTTTAAAATGCTCTTTTATCTTTGCAGTTTCTGCTTGAGCAGCTATTTTTTACTACTTTGATGATAATTTTAGTATCTTTTTTAAGCTTTTGCTGCAACTTGCTGCAAATTCATTGATGTGTATCCTGTAACAGCTCTATGAAGGTGTTGTTCATCACTATTCTCTGTATGAACATACATAGAACTAGAAAATTTTTATTGTTGTTCAGCTCTACACTTTACTTACCCTCTTGTCCCTACTGTGGGCAAAGGGAAGAGTGCCTGCAACTGATTTTCCTCTTCGCATTCATAACTTGGTGCTAGCTTCTCTGAGCAGAAAACTGTACTAGAGTTCTCCTGAAATCCCTTCCAGGTAATGTTGTTTTGATTCCATACAACTTGAAAGATCCCAATCTGGCTTGTGTGGGGGACACTGGTATGCTGACTAGGATATCTGAAGGATAAAAGTATTATTTTCAGAGGTGCATTAATTGGAGAATACCATTCCTTAAAGGCTGATGTTTGCAGTCTGATTAGGGAGGAGTCAGCTGGAGGACAGCAGTTACTGTAAAGCCAGAGTAGTTCTTTAACCTTTTGCTTAGTGCAGAAGGTTTCTCACTTGACAGACTTGTAGCAACCAGTAAACATTTGATACCACTGGCAAAAACAAAAGATGGAGACTGGTAACACAATATGACTAAGTAAAGCAATCTACCAGAATATTCCAAGACTTTCCTGTTTGCAATTTCTCACTCTGTTACAATAGTTATTTCCAACTGTATTTGTAGGATGTTAATGCATAGTGTTTGCAGCTGAAATTGGAATGTAACTGCAGTGTTCTGTGGAAATGGAGATGACACAGTTATCTCTCAGACAAGCTTTTAGTCTGCTTGAAGATAATGAGGAACAAATGAGTCTCAGACGCAGAACAATCAAGAAGAGAAAAGCTCAGGGCAGAGCTTGTAATAGTAAAGTGAAACTGAATGCATCTTATGGAAGTCAATTTGTTGTTGGGGTTTTGAGTTTCTTTTTTCCCACTTCGACTTGCTGGCTGTCCTCTGAATACCACGGACAACATGGCCCTTGCTGTAGGGGTAATCTCACAGCATAGTTCACAGGTTATGGATGGGAGGCACAGCAAGAAATCAAGTGTGGATGTATTTGAAGATTCTGGAAGCTAGAAAATTCTCTGAAGGAAGGAGAGCGTGGTGTGAGGAGAAAAAATGAACAGAAGTGTGCCCTCCTGTAGACTAAGGGCAGCCCCAGTGCACTTCTGCATAACTCTCAGTTGCCACTGGCTGCCAAAGTAGTTGAAGATCATGGGCAGTATCTCCTTCCACTGGATGCTAAGAATTCTTTAAAACCAGGAGGGAATGTCTATTTCAAATAAAAAGTGACATGGTTTGAGGTGAAATGCTCAAAGTAAATCTTTTTCAGCACAATGGAAGTATACTTTGTGATACCTGTTGATTTTGATGTTCAGAGAAAACCACTTTTTCTGAAAACAGTTAACTCCATGAATATTAGCAGCTGCTTTCAGTCTGAGTAGGTTTAAAATACCTCAGCAGCCATCTCAGAGGTCTTTTCTCCTAAGCTGTACTGTGTGTTGGCCTTCAAAAATTTTTTTAAAATAATTAATGATGTAATTGAAAATCAAGCTATTAAAACCCATGCAGGTTGAATTTGATGGAATAAATTCTTGAAATAATCAAACACTGATGATAAACTTTTCCTGCCTCTGTAAAAGGAATATGAGAAATATCAAACACTTCCAAGTATTAGCTTGCATTTTCCGTTGCAATCATGTTTTACACTGAAAGCCATCAGTAACAGTTGAATAATAGCCTTCAGTCTCTGAAGCCTTTCATATTTAGCCTAACACTCAATCTTCACATCCTACTGATTCCTTTGTTTTACATTTTGTGCCAATTGAGGATACAAATATATCTGCCACAGCTCCCTGAGAATGTATCGAAGTTGTGTTACAGTTCCTGAGGGCAGCTATCTTTTGGATGAGCACTCCTAGAAGGCTTTTAACTCCGACTAGGAGAAGAAATAGGTTTTACTGCCTTTCTGGAACATACAGGCAGCTACAAAGAGGATGGAGACTTTCCCTTCACAATGGGCAGTGAGTGCAAGTTGCATTGGGAGAGTATTGAACTCAGGTAAGAATTTTATTTTTTTTAACAGTGAGAAAAATCAGTCACAGGGAAAAACCTCCCAGGGACATGGTAGAGTCCTATCATTGAAGGTTTTCAAGATGTAATTGGACGGCGTGCTAGATGTATAATCTCTGTTTCATTTCCCCTGAAGTTGAGCCAGATGATCTTTTGAGGCCACTTCAAACTTTGCCTGTTCTGTATGTCTATGTATTCAGCTTTGCAACAGTGAAAGGACAGGGACTTTTAGTCCTGGTGAAAACCAGGTTGCTAAGTTACAAATCTAATAAGAAGAAAAGGCAAATGCACAAGCCCACCATGCACATCTTTATCTCAAAGTCTTCCTTTTACATTAACAAATATTCCATACGTCAATGTTTTTACTTGTGCAAGTGATTCAGCTTCTTCATGGAACTTGGAATGGTTTGGTGGGTCAGCTTGTGCCATATGCTTTTTCATACCACACTGCTTCAGTGGTGGGTCTCAAGTGCATGACAATAAAAAAAGCTGCCTTGTTTATTCAAATTATAGCTTCTAGATAGTACAGATGATAAGTTTGTGTGTTCAAGCAAAAGCTGTTCTAGATAGGAGGCAAAAGACCAATTGCTTGTGAAAATTAGATTACACTGAAAGTTCCCCACAGCTGCAGCCTCTTCCTAGAGAGATTTCTGTAACATAGATCATTGAATGACAGATTTTGTTCAGCTCTTGGCTGTTAATAAAGGTATTGCTATATCCTAAATTTGCATGTTCAAGTAGCAAAAAAGTCAGTGGCTAACGCTACTTCCCCCGCCACCCCCACCCCGCCCCAGATGCAACAATGATTCTTTGGACTTTTGATGCTACTTCTAGTCCTTGAGCAATTAATTGTCCTGTACCATTTGTCTGCCAGCATACTTTTGACCAGAGAAATACAAAAGCAAGCACTTGTCAGCTTCTGTGCTTCTTCCTTGTGTGTTTGAGGGCTGTATTTACTTTCATAGTAACCACACTGAGCATTACCTCAAAGATCCCATGAGTTGCAGTCTACTAAAATAGCTTCCCAGGCTGTAAGCGCAGCCCGTGTTTCTTGTTGGTAAATGTGGCTGCAATAATCCCAAGCATTGCTCTTTCCAGGTGATTCCTGTCACAAACATCCTTAGATTTTCCTCCCAGATAACTGGTAAAGAATATCTCTGTGGGACTTGCAAGCACCACCAGGACCTACCAGTTAGACATACTTTAATCAGTTACTCACATGTTCTGTAGGAATATGTATTCTCTAAGGCTGCTGTGTGTCAGGGTGGGTAGTGGTATTGGTTCAAGCCAAAGGTACACATGGCACAGTGACAAGAAAATGGATGCATGGGCAGGAGTGTAAGATGAGTGCATGAAATACTTCTTCCTTGTACTATCCTGGCTCATATCTCTTTCCAGCTCATGGAGAGGTATGTTAGTAACAGCACTTTTCAACCTCCACAGAATTCTTCAGTTTTTCCCTGCAAGTAGAGGAAGCAAGGAATAGAACAGTTCATACACCTATCACAGGAAGAAACCTGCAACCACATCTTATTTATTTGAATTCTTATTCCTGCCTGGTCTCATTTTGATATGCATTCCCATATTAGACAATTCCATCCAATCTGGTTGTGCTATAGGTCTAGCATATTTGCCTTCTCATGATTTCTCCAGGTTGCTGAGGCCAGACTTACCTAATGGTTTATTGTACGGAAACTCTCCCAGACCTTTCGTTTTATATTTTTTATTAATGCCTTCCACATCTACCTCTTTGAGATGCTGTGAACAGAAGTGTGTAGTGTTCAAAGTGGGGTAGAGCTATGCATTTACACAGTGGCACAAGATTTTTTTTTTTTCTTTCCTGATTTCTGACATATCTATTGCTTTGTGACTGCTGCTGAGCAGTGAACCAACTCACAAATAGAACTGAGGTTATCATAACCTCAAGATACCCCAGTGGTAATAGTTAGTTCTTGTTAGCAATAGTCAGTGTAATTTTGTATGTCATTTATGCTGACAAATAAAGGGGCAAAGGAAACAGCATTGTGAAGTTTCCCTGGCAGTTCATTGGCAGCCATACTTGGTGCTATCCATAACCTTTGCCACCAGTCTGCTTTCCTCCTTTTTCCTCCTTTCCTTCATCTATGAATACAGTAAGCAGCACGAGTCACAGTGTAGGCTTATATGACATGACTTACAAAATAATGATTGCACTGTATCAATACAGCCTTTAAGATTTTGACAAGCTTATTTGGTTTTTATTAAGAAAGAAGGTCATATTTTCTGTAAAGCCATGCTGATTGACATTGATTTAGTATTCTATTTGAATCTTTATTGCTGATGGGATTTTCAGTCTCCTAGGACTTAAATGCTAGAGTAGTGGAGCTCATATTGGAAGCTGAGAGCTTCTTAGTCAATCTTAGATCTTGTACAAGAAATTGTCTTTTGCATGGTCTGAATGCTGCAATTTCCCACCACTATTACTGTTAAAATTTCATTGTCTCTAAAATATATTTTAATTTCTTTCAACTACACAACAAAAATATTTACAGAATGTTTCTGGCTGTATTTGACCTGCAGAGCTTAGTTTTAAAATGAGATAGCATTAAAACATCTGCTAAAGTTGGTAAAAGCAGCATTTTTATATACGATCTTACATGGTTTTGCTTTTGTGCTAAGAGACCTCCTCTGGACATTACACATCCTCAGAGTTCTCTTTGCTTTTAAGAAGCTGAAGAGAATTTTCCCCTCAATATTCAGCAGAGGAGCTTAACAGAACCAGAGCAGCTGTGAAAAATTGATTCTTTCATAGGAATAATGCTTGCCATGAATAGATGGGAAGATGGGCTGCATTTCATGTATCTGATGCCAGTGTAGTGATGCTGCTGTGGCAGGCCAGGGAGTTGTCAGTCTTCATCTCTGTTTGCCTGTTGTATTTCAAACTGTTCTTTTGTTTCTAGCATGTGTTTTGAGGTTCTCACTGTGACACCCAAAAGGCTATGGCATGAAAATAAGAAACCAAAGCCCCAGTGAGCTATTTTGAGCTTCAGCTCAGCATAGGCTCAGCAAATACCAGTTTCTTACTTTTGTGCTGTTCTGCCCAAACATTGTTACTGACTGAAAGGGCCCTAAAATTCATATAAGTTTTAAATTTACCCTCTGCAACTCACATTTTTGTGCATACTTATTGTACATCTGATATTGCTGACGGTTCAATGAATCATACAGGATATACTAATGGAAAGCATCATTCCTATAAAAGAACCAATTTTTCTCAGCTGCTCTCCTTCTGTTAAGCTCCTCTGCTGAGTACTGAGGGGAAGATTCTGTTAAGCTTTTAAAAAAACAAGTTAGATGAAAGTAAATGCCTTACTAGTTCAGATCAGTGGTCTATCAAGCCAAATTGATTGCCCTTTCCCCCTCACACGTCCCTCCCTATCTATGTTGGGTTTTTTTTTCAAATAAGAAGTCTTCAAAAGTACTGAGTGAACCAGTTAAGGGGAAAAAAAGAAGGCGAGGATGGGGGAGGAGGAAGAGGATGTGTTTCCACTGAATGCCAGCAGAAAACCAGCAAAGGCTGTTGAAGACACTATTTTCTCCATCTTTTAATATTAGCAGCTCTCAGCCATTGGATAACAGTTTATGGATGATCTGTATGATGCAGAACATTTTTTTAAACTTTGATCTGGTAGCTATTTCATGTTGTCCATCACAGTAGTTGCACACAGAATACTGGAGGTAGGAGGGAGGGAAGGTTGCTAGTATTTGTGTGTTTGGTTTTATGTTTTTTGTGTTGTGGTGCCATTTCTTTAGTTTGACAAAGGCAGCATTCTCTTGGCGGCCATGTGCACTGTAAGCATGGCAGCTGCAGCAACGGAGACCTCCTAAATAAGAGAAGTTCTAATACATGCTGCTTATGAAGACTTCATGTTGTTCTGTGTTTAATAAAGCTGTTGGAACTAGAGATACTTAGTAGAAGTTAATACAAGTTGGGTTTTTTGTTTGTTTGTTTGTTTTTGGTTTGGGTTTTTGTTGGTTTTGGGGGTTTTTTTGTTTGGTTTTTTTTTTTTTGAATGTTGCTGGGAGTCTGGTGTCAGTCACATTTAGATTTTGGAAGGAAAGCCTTATAAATATGTTGTGTATCATTGCTTCACTCTGGTTCTGTCTACTTTTTCTCTTGTGTGCCTGGAAGCAATGGCTTCTGAGTAGGCTTTTCTATTCCTAGTCAACTGGACCTTGCTAAGATAAATATGATGAGCAAAGGAGAAGCAGGATTAAGTAGGAAAAAAAGCTTTATCATGTGAGTTTCAGCAGCTGTGTATAATTTTCTGACAGATTTCTTGGTCTGTTTCTCTCTACCCTGTTGTGAATGCAGCTCCCTTTCCTTTGCTTTTAAAGAATTGGTGGTATTGATGTGGGCTCAAGGAGCGAGTCTCTGACCAGCTGCTCTCATTTCCTGTTTAGCCAAGCGTTGAGCTCAGGTAAGCGGTTGTGGGTGCTCCATGCTAGTGTCCTTTGTAGGCTGAGGACCAGGGCTGAGCCTTTATTGTATGTGATCTCATGGCTTGACCATCAGGTTCTGCTGCACTTCCCATGGTGGCTTCGTGGGGTAGAAAGCCACTCAGAGCTGGCAAATGTTCCCTATGTCACTGTTCCAGTGCAGAGTAATAAGTGGCATTCATGTGCTAGATGCCAGAGAAACAGACCATGCAATCAGCACTAGGTGCTTGTATACCCTGGTGATTGTGGCAGGCCCTTGGCCAAGGAGGACAAGGCTGCTGCTCTGCTTCTGCAGGCAATGGGTCCAAACAGAACTCCAGGAGTGATCTCATCCAGAATCTGGGCTGCTATTTTGGGAAATAAATTCTTCCACTAGTTCCAGATTCTGAAAAGCAGAAAAACAGTGTGGACAGAATATGTTAATCCTATTTTGCCCCGAGATTAGTTGTTGTCATGTGCTATTGTAATTTTAATGCCATAATTCCTACCTTCTTAGAAAACAGATGTCCCTCAGTCTGACTGGCTCAGTTACAGGATTTTGCCTTGCTCTGTTAACTGTGGCGTTGCTGGAACATATGCCTCTTTCCTCCCTCTGTAAGAACTTAAGTTGCAGACTTGAGGCATCATTTTCCCCTCCTGATCTGATATTTCTTCTTTCTTGGATAATCTGAGATGACATGCTTTCTGACTGATATTAAAAAATCACTGTAGTCTTTGTGCTAGAAAATCAGGAATGCTGAAGTGGAGTTAATGGGGATCATTAATAGTTTGGGTCTAGAGGAATCTTTCTTTTGAAGTACCAACTTGATTTCATTCTGTTCTCTGTAGTGGAATGCCTTGCCAGTTTATTTTGGAAATTTTGGGGGATTGTGTAGACAGGCAATCAGCTTTTCCTGATTTCTTGCCAGGATGTTTGTTACTGCAGAGGATCCACACCAGATCTCTAATCCACCTGTAATTTTCTTTTACTTTTTGCTTTATCCTGCTGGTCTGTATGAAGCAGTAGTGGAACAAATGGGTCAGTTCCTGAGTTTGAGCTTTGGAATACTAAGAACATTGCAAAGAAAAGAAGTCACTGCCTAAAGATGGTTCCTATATATATTTTTTTTTTAAATTTTTTTTTTTTAACCAAACGCATGTTTTAGCTATTGCTTGTGGGTTTTGGGGGGGAGGGGCTAGGATTTTTGTGCTATGTAGACTTTTTTAGGTAAGGTGGTTTCTTGTTTGAATGCATGACCCATCTGTTATAAACCGTAGGTAATTTTCGTAGAAACATAGAATATCCTGAGTTGGGATGGATCTACAAAGATCATCAAGTCCAACCCCTGGCCCTGCACAGGGCACCCCAAAATCCCACCATGTGCCTGAGATTGTTGTCTAAACACTCCTTGAGCCCTGGTGGTGTTGGGACTGTGACCACTGCCCTGGGAAGCATGTTCCAGCACCTAATCACCCTCTGGGGGAAGACTTTTTTCCTACTGCCCAGCCTAAACCTCCCCTGACACAGCTCCAGACTATCCATCAGGTCCTGTCACAGAAAGCCGTGATCAGTGCTGCCCTTCATGAGGAAGCTGCAGACTCCCCTGAGGTCTGTTTGACCTCAGGATGGTTTCTCACCTAGACCCTTGACCATCTCTGTAGCTCTCCTTTGGATGCTCTCTAACATCCTTTGGATGTTCTGGATAGCTCCAGAACTTTCTTGTATTTTGACACCCTAAGCTGCCTCTAGGACTCAAGGTGAGGCCACTCCACAACAGAGCAGGGCAATCACATCCCTCACCCAGCCAGCGATGCTGGGCCTGATGGCCCCCAGGACACCCTGGGCCATCCTAGCTGCCAGGGCATTGCTGATGTATTCCACCTGCCATCAACCAGGACCTGTCAGTCACTTCCCATGACACTGCTCTCCAGCCTCTCATTCCCCAGTCTGTCCATACATCCCGGGTCACCCCATTCCGGGTGTAGAATCCAACACCTGTCCTCAAACTTCATACGGTTGGCGGTTCTCCAACTCTCTGAATGGTCAAGGCCTCTCTGCAAGACTTGTCTGCCTTCAAAGGAGTCAACAGCTACTTAATTTAATTATACTTAATTTAGTATAACTGGCAAACATACTCAGTATCCCTTTAAGTCATGTGTCCAAGTTGTTTATGAAGAGAATTGGGCCTAAACGGTAGGACACTGCAGGCACATGTGTTCATTAAGGGAAAATAGCACAGTCAAGAATTCCTGCCATCATGGTGATAAATAGTGTAGAATGAGCTCTCTGCCATAGGTGTTCTGTGTGGGGCTTCTCTGCTGTAGGGGTGGTGGGACACTGCTATGGTAGAAAGCCAAGCCAGTACAGGTCACTTCTGTGATCCACCTGCTCTTTCTCCTGTCATCACTTAGGCCTGCTGTGTGGGAGCTGCTAGCAAAGCTGTCAGTAACCTGCTAGTGGGGGAATTCTTGATGCAGGCATACTTATTTGAGAGTAAGTCTTGACAAACCAGACTGTTTTGATATAATTATTCAACTAGAAATAAACCAATATAGTTATTTTCTACTCAGAATTAGTCCTTATACAAAACACAGCCAAAAATAATGTTTGGAAAGCTTTTTCCTGTCTTTTCTGCATTTTATCTCCACAAATAATCAACTTTCCAATTTCTTTGCTCAAAACTCCTAGAGCTGAAATCACTGCACTGGTGAATTCACTGGTTGCATTTCTAAAGTTAGAACTTGCCTTACTAAATTATTACTCTTGCTTCTGAAACCAGATGCTGTGGTTAAATGTTGCTGGCAGTTCATGGAATTCAAAATCTTGAAGTGTATGTGGAGGCAAAGAATAACTGGGTTTATCCTGGAACAATCTTTCTTGTCCTTCAAGGACAGAGGAAGGAGTGCATTGAGCTGAGCCAGTCCTGCTGTGCTGTCTGTCGTATAGAATGTTCGAGGAGTCAAGATCTGTTTGAATAGACCTTGTGAGGGAAGATTAACCCTTGAATTTGATACAAAAGGAAAATAATTACAAGATCATTGGGAAAGGGTTGGATCTTTCTTCAGGGCACAATATAAAACAAGCATATTTTGGTTTGCTTTCTTTAGTACTTTGTGTCTTGGTAGGTGTGAATGTTTTTTTCTTTGTTGCCTTTTAAAAAAGAAATATTGAGCCTGGGCTGTCCTTAAGGTAGTAGCTTGGGAATAACTCAATGGTTTTGATTTCTCAGGCCTTTTTTAAATGGCTTTGGTGGAATACATTTTGAATTGATTTTAAACAGTGGGGTTTGCTCCAGTGATGTTGGACCTCATCTGTAGAACTTTTTTAGGACGGTCGAGTTGGATGAGACTTAAATTTCTGATGGTTAAGGAAAAAGGGAAAAATATCTCTGAACAACACAACAGGACAAGGATATATATTTCTTTCAGATTACCTGATCTCAGTGTTTTATTCATGTTTTTGTAAACTGAGGCCTATTCTGCATTTTGTCTGCCTTCTCTTTGACAGTAGCTATTGTGGAAATTGACAATGACTATTTACAATGTTATGTGCCTTCAGGTAAGTGAATGGTTTGAGTTTGACCTAATCCTACTTCTTTGCCTCTGAAATTTTAGTGAGTACTAATGGTTCCGTAGAAAAATGTGCAGTAGACAGACTTCTATAAAGAAAAAGTCTCCTGGGATCACTGTTCTAAAGATGGCAATTGCTTGCATTTTTATTCCTATTTCATGGGGATGAATAATTCAAAGTGATTATTGATTTCCCTTCCTCCCCTCACCACACTCCCACCCCCTATTTGTTTTCCCTCTCTGGTCCCATCTGAGCTAGATCTTTGCAGGAAAGCATGTGCTGCAGTGCTGAACTTATGCAAGAGAGCATAAACCCAGGAGGGAATAGTGCCTGAAATGGATGTCCTGTTTGATCCATGTCTGAAGAATATTTGCATATTTCTCGTATTTTTCCTTTTTCTCTACTAAGCAGATTACAAGCAGAAAGTGTCTAGAAGCCATGACATCCTAAACATGCACACAATTTACTAGCACTACTTTGGAGGGACTGATGGTTTATCTCTTTAAATTTGAAGTGTGCCTGAAAGAGCAATTTCTGTTCTGTAATCATATATTATGGTTATTTCTGTGATATCTTTGCATGTAGTAGCAACTAGATCCTGTCACTGTTAGTTTTTCCTAGAATTTTTAGCTTGTCTTCAAACCTGGATTCATTGTGAGAGAAGCCTCCTACAGTGCCTGTTAAGTCTGCCTGAACCTGACAGGTAATGGTTTCTGCAGCCTCACAAAATGTGTCAGAGCTGTTTTGCATTGCTTATATAAAAATGTCCGCATGTCAACATCTTGGTTTCCAATTCTAAATGTTACATTAAAAAATGAAGCACCTCTGGTGGTTTTATTAATCCCTGGTATAGGTTAATAAAAAACGTATCTCTTTTTAAGCAAGTCATCTCCAATGTCACAGCCATGTAAATGTGGAATTATATAGAGAGCATTGTCACCCTTCCCAACTGTATGTTGTCTTGGCAATTTTACTTGTGCCACTGCCAGTTCTAAATTCCACTCTACCCTCTCCACGGCTTTCCTTTTGGTTTCTCTGCCAGGCTGAGCTCTTGCCTGCCATTTGCGACATCTTCATTGTTGCCACTGATGCCTTTTGCCTCTCTTTTAAGATCCTGCTGTAATTTTTGTCAGACCTGTCCTACCAGCTCCTTGTCTGAAGGGCACCATGGCATTTGCTACTTGAATAACAGGCAGGGCACTTGCTGTTATTGGTGCCTCTGGACTGATGCTGCTCTCCATAGGGGTGTTAGCAGCCTTTGGACCCCCGTTCAGGCCTTGAAGACAGAGGTAAAAGAGCAGGTTTCCAAGAGTCCATTTTTGGAGTAGCTGTACCTTTTCCAACAGGTTACTGTCTGATACAGAGCAAGAATGTGATCTGAGGCAGTTAAACGTACCTGGAAGGAAAAAACACCGTCTGCATGAAGAGGAATCTTGCACCAGGATTTGGCTCATGTGGCTTCTCTCATATTGCCTTGGTTGCATTTCGTTCTTTAAGTAACAGACTTGGCTTGTCCCTTCTCCTTTGCTCTCTATGTCTGAGGGGAAATGGGGGAAGCTTTGCTGTTGCCTTCATGTTGGCTGAGAAGTACAGCCAACTCCAGCACTGGCAGAAGGCATGATAGATGTATGCCACTTCTTGGAAATGCTCTTGAATTCAGTGCAATTAGGAAAACACTTGGGTTTTATTGCAGTATCACTAAGAAATCACTGGGATTTGATCCTGGTCCCTCTCCCTATCTGCCACCCTTCTGGGTGCTAAGGAGCCGTGCTGCACTCGTAGAGGAACACACTGCTGTTCCCACTGTGCTCTGGTATTTGCCTCAGTCCCTCTTATGTTCCTTCTGGCCCTTTAGTACTGCTTGTGTTTGCTCCAGTTTCACAGCCTTGATTTATAAACCTCTTTATCCTTTCCACTGAGAGTTCTAGACAGGTCATCTCCCATTGTTTTCCCTAAAGGTTTGCAGTTCCTGAGTTAAATTAGGATCACAATTTTTAAAACCTTAATTTCTGGGCCAAGAAGGACCCACTGAAGACTCGCAGGGTTCCTGTATTTTTTTAAAGTAGGAATTGGAAAAGAGGTTGGTTAGCAGGTCCTGAAAGTCTCTCTGGGCCTGTATTAGGAGTGCAGGGATGTTACCTTTGTTATACAAAGTAACACCTTACTTGAGGAAGAAAAGGATACAAAACTAAATGGAATGGATGACTTGGGCTCTCCACCTTTAAAGTTGTAGAATTCTACATTAGGGCAGCTAATACCCAATAGCTCAGATAATAATCACTCCTTGAGCCCTGAAGCATCAGAAAGATGAAAACATCATTTTCAAATTAAGGAAGAGAAGCCTAAATATGTAACTGTACTGTTATACATAACAACAACAACTATATATATATATATATATATATAAACACTTCCTTGGTCAGAATTAAAGCTAACATACAGATTAAAAAGATACAAATACCTGTATATAAGAAAGGAGATAGGAAGACTCATTAAACATTTGCAGAGAAAAATGCAGTATTCAGCAAAAATGAGTGTCCTTTAAATACATCCTAGTAAAGCCTGTAGAAGAGAGTAAAAATTGCTGTACCTAGACAGAAGTGAAGATAGCCAAGAGGATTTTGGAAGTGATTTGCCAAAGATTTGACCAAGTCATCAGTTCATTTGTTTGATTGAAAGCAGACAGCCTGTGGAAGTCAGTAACTGGATAGTCAAAGCAAAGAAATCTTCCAAGAGGACAAATGCAAACAAATCCTTGTGCTTCTTGGCAGTTTTTTTCTGTCCGGTGTGCTGTGGTGAGAGCTTAATAGCTCTGCTCGTAGATGTGCTGTGATAGCCTTGTGCAGTGAGAGCTTGAAAGCTGGGATGCAGACTAATGGAGAGGTCAGAGTTCTGTGCACCCAGAACTCTGCATTTTGCACAAAGGTGTGGATAAATAAATATATTTTACTCAAATTAATATCTGGGCTATGTCTGGGTCAGTCCATGGTTATTATTTGTCCTAAGGCTTTCAGAAGAGAGTATATTCTTGATTAGAATATCTTTTCTTATTAAAGAGTTTGGCCTAGAGTTTTTGAGAAAATCACATGGTTTTGAGGTTAAGATGGTAGATAGCTTGGAGCTTTTGTTCAGAGAAGTATGACTTTTAGACTCATTATAAGACCTATACTTTATCTGTAGTTTCTGAGATCTCATACTTCATAAAAACATACAGCTTTCATTTATGTAAAACTGTTTTAAACATCATAGTAGAGAAAAACATGGAGATGTGACCCTGGCTCCACCCTAAAATTTCAAAATAACAGAAAAACATTTTAAGAACTGACTCTTTATATTTATGCTGGCCTAGGGGAAGACCCTGTCTATAGCTTATTATTATTTATGATATTTATGACATTCTTGTCAGTGTGATACTGGCTCAGGTGCATAGCAATGAAATAAGTGTTCACATTTTTAACAGTTTAATTCCATGTTTACTTCCATATCCTAGTCAGAAAGGAACTACACCTAACATCCCAGGAAGCTTTGTGGCCTTTTGAAAGCCATGAGGACAGGAAACAGCCCAAAGACAGGATCTTTGTTTCAAACCATAGTTGTCAGTTTGACAAAATGGAAAAAAGTGGTTTGAGGTTTTTTAGCATAAATAGGGAAAAACTCCCTGTCTCTTTTCTAATTCAATACCTAAAATACATCTATCCTCGCATCAGAGAATAATAGTGTCTGTAAACTTTCATGTTTGAGTGGTCGTTGGAATTGAACCTCAATGAGCCTCATCTCAGTACTGGTCCTGGTGCCTGATCTTTGAGGTTCCATAACTGTCAGATAAATCTCCCAGTCTCCTGAAGGAGTGAAGAAATGGAAATTACCTTGATCACAAATCTAGGTCTTCCCAGTAGAGTGCTTTCCTTACTAGTTCCCTTCTTCTTTTGCTTTTGACAACTACCTTTAGGCTTATTGCCAAATGTTGTTTTCTTTAAAAGCTAAAAAGAAGAGATTATCTGCAACTGTTACCTGATCATATGAAGGCAAGAGGGCTGCCTCAAAGGACACACATGTGGGAGGCTTCTTAGGCCACTTAAATAACAGACGCATGGTAAAGGCAGCAGCTGCTTTAAGAATCTCTTCAGTTCTGAGAAGTGTTTCGCTGGTCAAACAGTACACATAGATGAGAACTGTGCTTTGTGAAAACCACCATACCTCACAAATTACTTTTGCTTTGTAAAAAAACACTTGCAGAGTATAAAAATATGCATTCCACTTTGCTGGGCTGCGAACATGTAATTAAGATTGGAAAGTGAGAGGGAAACTAGAGACAGTAGATGCACCAGCCTTCAGACATTAATTTCATAATGATAGCTCTTTCTGGTGTAAATTCTCAATAGCAACTGGAAGATGCAAAATTTTTGTGACTTATAAAGAAGTATTTTGAAACAAAAGATGAAAGAGCATGACATATTGTTGAAACAATATTGTTTCCTTATTAAATAAGATCATGGATGGAATATAACAGATTGGTCTGTTTATGTATTAAAAAGGTTTTAATGCACTTAAGGATATCCAGGTAGTTCATGTTTTGAAGTGTACTTGCATGAGTGTTAATAGGAAGGGATTTTGAAACAATTACTAATGTCAAGAAATGTTCTGATTAGACAGTAAAATCTAATTTTGCTGCTTGAAATAGAATATATCAATATTAAAAAAATAATCAATACAGAAGGAGATCTTGCTGCTCCAAATATCCTAAGAGGGGCTAAATTTGATAACTGTTGTAGTGGGTGTAGAAAAGAGAAAGGCTTGCGGAGTTGTGTGTCACTGTATGAAATGGCCTGGGGTATATGTCCTTCCTGGGTGTGCAGTGGGAGCTGCCATTCTGGAAGGCACTGAAAAATCTGCTGATGGCAGTTCAATTTCCAGCATGGGTCAGTTCTAGACTCAGCCTATGTAACCCCCTCCCTTCCCTCCTGCCCCTTTGGCACTGCTCTCTGAAGTGACAGACATGTCTTAGTGTTGTGGGTTTATTAGGAAAGACCCAAAGAACTGCCCAAAGGATGAAATTGTCCCTGGGCTACCCACCTAGGCAGTTCTTACACCAAAGTGGATGATGTTAATTCAAATATTAAGAAGCCTAGTTTATATGAAGCAGTAATAGCAAATATATCCTCCTGCTTTGTCTTCAACACTGCTACATAGTGGCACCTTTAAAGTAATATGCTTTACTTGCCTTGTGCATCTTTAAGCTGAAAAAGGGGACTGCACATTTGGTTTGCAGTCATCTGCTTCTCCACCTGTTTTCTTGGCTCTACTTCTGACTTCTTATTCAAGTTGACTCTGCAAAACCCTTCAGCTTGTGTTATACTGATTATAGGGGGGTGACAAGTATGATGGGTAGTGATAATGACCCCCTCTGTTTTGAAGAATGTCCACTGTAGTGCACAGGGGACTGAGAGCATGGAGCTATTTTCTTCATAGTTTCTCCTTTGAGAATATTTTAACCTTTGGTCTTTTTAAATAGGATGTTAAGGTGCTACAGAAATCTAAGATGTTTGATCCAGTGCACTGATCTTTTTCCTCAGGTTTATAGACATTTGCCACAGACTGGCATAATCTGAAAGCTACAGAAAGGAAGGTTCTGGTTTGGGGGCTTTTAAACTTTTAAAACTTAAAATTCTGTGATATTTGTATTTCTGAGCATTCCGTTGTCTGACAGTCCTTCTAAAATCACTGAGAGGGAGACCTGCTGTGGGGCCGGCAGGACATCTCCAGCTTTCACAGATAATTCTGGAATCTAGAGGTAAGCCAGCATCATGTATAAGGCAAGCAGGGCAGTGAGAGTGGTTTCAGTTTTTGCTGTGAGAGGGGAAAAAAAAAAAAAGTATTTTTGCTAACTAGCACACCATGGAGTGATTTGTATATTTCAATGTTGGACTGGCCCGAGCTCAGCAAAGCAGAAAAAAAGGAGGCACTATTATTTGCAAGTGCCTTGGAGCTGATGCTGATTATGAAACAAGTTGCAAGGTTCTCAGAAAACAATGCAAACATTTATCTGAAAACATGCTGGAAATAGGTCTCCATATCTGCTGTTCTTGCCTCACTCATTCGCGTTCATTGTCAGTCCGGTGTTCATTGAGTCCAAGCTCACCGCTGACCCGTGTCTGTGTGCATGAGCAGCCGGGTGCTGGTGTGTAGTGTCAGGCACATCTGTCTCCGAGTGGGTAGCTGGGGTGGTTCGTGTGGCTTGTCTTTAACTAAAGGAGCAGCTCTGCAGCTGGAGCCCGACGTGAGGTTCCAGTTTGAGACGCTTAAACCAAAGGCGCCCAAGGTGGGATGGGGAACACCCCGCTGGGACCCCGTGGAGAGCGGCCTGAGAGGGATGGGAAAAGTGTTCAGCTGTCTCCGGAACCCGTATTGGCCGGGGTTTGACCTGTGTCAGGTGTTTCGGAACGCGGGCCGCGGTTTGACCCATGTCGGGTGTTTCGCAGTGCGGGACAGGATCTCGGACCTCGCCGTTGTCCGGCGATCGGGAGCCAGAGCCGCACCGGGCTGGCCGCGGAGCACCGGAGCCGCCAAGACCGCCCGTGGGAATGCCCGGGGCCGCCGCTGCGGCGGTCCGCAGAGGGTTAAACCGCCCCGCGCACGGGGTGGGGGCGCGGCGGCTCCTCCCCGCCTCCGTGACACGGCAGCCGCTCGCCGCAGCCCGGGCCGTGCCGGCGCATCCTCCGCACTCAGGGCAGCCGATCGGCGTCTCTTCCCGGCCAGGATGGTAGGTGCATCTTTCTTCCCCACCGGCCTGGGGCGAGCAACGAAAGGTGCCGAGGTGGTCGGGAGTGAGGAGCCCCAGTATGGTGGAGGTTGCGGGATGGAGGCGGCGGCGCTTTGTTCGCGCTCGGAGGCTGCTCTTTGCTTTGGAAGACTGTGGTCGGCCGGGGAGGACGGGCCCTTCTGGGGAGGTAACGGGGAATATCGGTGACGGCAAGCGGACCTGTCCGGGCTCTGCGCTCCTGTGCGCGGTCCCGGTGAGCTGCTGGGGCTGCGCAGCCCTGGCAGATGCGCAGGTGAGGAAACGCACCCGCGCGGGGCGGTCGTAGCGGGTGCGGGTTTATTTCCTTGGAATCTGCGGGGTTGAGGGGGACTAGTAACAAGAGGGGAGGGTGACTGCGGATGGAGCTTGGGGCTTCTATGATCAGCGGACCTTGTTCCTCCTCAGCTGTTTGTGCTGGAGTACAGGAACAAAACCCAAATTCCCCAGCTGCTCAGCTGTTTGCTGCACTTGTGTCCTTAGCTCAAACACAGAGAAGGATGCGAAGATAGGTTTACAGAAGAATCTGGAGAAAGCATTGTGCCTGTCAGGAACGTAAGGAGTCCTGCAGCATTATGTTTTATCCCAGTAAAGTCTTCCCTGAAGATGGTGTGCTGCTGGAGAAGGGAGGAGGTGGTACAAGACATCTCACAGATGCTGCCTTTGGGCAAGGCTTGGCAAAAGACAGTATTAGTGTCTGTGTCACCGTTCAGCTCCGTGCTGATGCTGGAATGAGGCTAATGCCAGGCAGGAGGGGGGAGGGTTGTTAAGGTCGACTGTCATGCTATTGATTTGATGGAAGAGAGATACAGGGCCTGTCTTCTTTTGCAATTTCTCTGTCTTTTGGTGCTGCACACCTGCCTATGAGTAGTCCTGAAGTAGCTGAAGTCTGACTTCAAGCTTCACAACACTACATTCTTCCAGTATAGGAAACCAAAAAGCATCCAAATGCGTCTAGTGAGTGGGGGAGGGAAAAGGGAAGGCTCCCGTAAAATGTGAGTGATGCAGCCTTTCTGTGGCAGCTGAGAGAGAAGATGTGGCCAATCTTGGAGCTGATTTTTATCCTAGTAGGCTATAAGCAGGGACTGTGTGCTTAAGAAATGAGAATAACAAAGTGCTTTCTTTTTCCTAGCAGTCATGCTTTGTCATCCCTCACCTTGCTGTACTGCCCTTCTAACACAGAGGGATAAGGCGCCAGCTGTCCCTTTACCATTAGCTCTCCTGCATTACCACTGTGTGCTGATGAAACCTTTGCAGTCACAGACATATGGGGTTCTATTTTAATGGGGTATCTCTGGCATTCGTTAGTGTCACCACCAGCAAACTTCTTGTTAAAAGTGTTAAATTACCTGTATGCTAGAGCTGAAATGTGTTGAAGAATTTCAAAATATGGCCTTTTATCTCCAGGGTTCAGAACTAGAGGAGCAAGAGCATGGTTTGGCACTTTGCACAGACCTGGGTATGTGACCATGAATATCTGTCAGACACTGTTGTTTTGGCTAAGAGGGGAAAAGAGAAGAAGCAAAACCTCATTGACCAGGGAGGGAGCAATGAAAAGAAGTCAATAGTGATGCCAACAAAAGCTTTCTTAATATAGAAAAGTGGGGGCTGAGAGTGATCAGACTGGGACTGTCAGTGATGTAGGGAGGGGAAAAAGGAGGGAGCTGTAATCAGTGTGTCATTGATCACACAGTGAGCTTGGAGGGGAGGAGCATGGCTGCTGCACACTCACACACGCAGAAGCACACGCACGCACACACACACTGCGGCAAATTCTGCAGCTGGTGCCTGCTGGCTTGTGACTGCAGAAAAAACAAGCTCCGGTTTAAACTCTCTGATCTCAGAGACGAGGCTGTTTCTATTCCAAGTCACTCTGGTTCCGCTGTGAAAAGCCCTGCAGGCTGGGCACTGTTCCAGAATGACAGGGATTCCTCTTTCTTCTGATGGGGTAGGGGCCCTTTTGCTGTGTAAGATCAGTATCCTGTCTGTCTCCTTGATTGCTCCATATTGGTTGGCTACATCAAGACTTCGTGTCTGTCCTTAATTTCTCCAGCAAACAGTTATTGAATTGGGACACATTTTTTCCTCCCCTCCTTTCCTTTCGTGAGATCTGGCAAGGCCAGGCTGTGAGATCTTCCACCCTATCTGTAGATAGAGAGATGTGTAGCTTTGCAGTAGTTTCTTTCCTGACAAAACAATCCACCTCCTGTCATGTCTTTTTGCCACTCTCCTCATGTCTGTCATGCTGACATACTTGAGTTACATCCTCAGCAGGTGTGGTGGTAAATGGATGATAAACTGGATCTTGTTTGAGTGTGTCCAGAGGAGGCAACGAGGCTGGTGAGGGGCTTGGAACACAAGCCCTGTGAGGAACGGCTGAGGGAGCTGGGCTTGTTTAGCCTGGAGAAAAGGACACTCAGGGGTGACCTTATCACTCCCTACAACTCCTTGAAGGGTGGTGGTAGCTAGGTGGGGGTTGGTCTCTTTCTCCAGGCAGCACTGACAGAACTAGGGGACACTGTTTTAAACTACGCCAAGGGAAATATAGGTTGGATACTAGAAAAAAGTATTTTACAGAAGGGATAATAAAGTACTGGAATAGTTTACCTGGGGAGGTGGTGAATTCACCACCTCTGGATGTATTTAAAAATAGACTAGATGTGGCACTTGGTGCCATGGTTTAGTTGAGGTTAGAGTTGGGTTGGACTTGATGATCCTGGAGGTCTCTTCCAACTTAATGATTCTGTGATCACAGAAGCCTGGTGAACAATTTCCAGCTCTTTGGTGAAAGCAGGGAAGCCGCATGTGTGTGAATAAGAGGTACAACATGTCTCAAAGGGGCATGGCTGGACACCAGGGGAAGGGCAGAAGAGTAGTTCCTCATCATGAGTTTCTGTGGGATATGGATTGTGCTCTCTGTACATGTTCAGACACAGACCTTCCTAGGTAACTTCTGGGATGCATCTTGCAAAGGAAGAAGAAACTCAGAGCAAATAAAGATGCAGTAATACATCCTTGTGATAGGCATCTGAGTATGGAGATCTTTGTGGGTGCTGCTTCTGACAGAGCCCAGGGTGCTACAGGCATTATCACAGACTTTCCACTGCTCCTTAATGGGCAGAAGAAAGAGACCTCCAGTCCTTGAGAGGAGATGCCATGGGAGCCCAGAGCAGTTCAGATAGTCCAGTTAATGCACAGAGATCCAACAGTAGTAGCTAGTTTAAAACACAGGGAGTATCTTCCAGCCTGTTAGTTAGGCAAAAGTACCGGGGGAAGAAAGGCAGGTGATAGACACTCTCCATCAGCCCAGAAACTGTGTATGGGAGGAAAGAGAGCAAGCTATGTGTAAATGAATGCCTAAAAATTATTCTGGAGAGAATTTACTGAGATGGAAAAAGAAGATTTCTTTTTCTTTCCCCCCAAAAAATTGTGAACCTTCTGGATGCCTACACTAGCCTAGTTGCTGTTGACAGGAAAGATTAGAGAAAGTATTGAGCTAGTTTGTTTCCAAATTCTTAGTTTGTATTATTTTTTTCTCCATCCCTTTAGAGGTGCTCGGGTGCACAGTATGAATTCCCCTTACAAATATACCTTCTGTGTTTGAAGTAAACACTTTCCTTCTACCAAAGCATTGAAATTAGTAAGCCTCTACCAGTTTTGTGAAAGTTGATGGAGCAGGCAAGTGATCAGAGTCAGTGCCTTCATGAGAACAGTGCACATCTGTTAGTCCTGCACTCCCCGCTCGCACACCAGCTGTCAGCCCGTGGCTGTCTCTGAGCATGCTGCCACTTGCACAGTTGGTAGTTTTGGCTCACAAGTGGAGCTGAGAGTATGGCAGTGGACAGCAGGGAATGTGGAGGAAGCTGGGATTATGGTGGTGGAGCAGAGCGGGGTGGACACACAACAAGCAATCTTCGTTAGTTCATGCTTTGCTGTGCCTAAGCTCCATGGCTTGTTTTTACCTTTCTTTCACACTAAAGAAATGGAGATAAATTTCTACATTGTGGTGACTTTAGATGAGTTTTCCTTCTCTCACAGCGTCTTCTCCAGGATCTCAAAAGTTAGTACTAATGGCACAATTAGTTATGTATCCATCTCTTCAGGAAATTTCTGTCCTTCTGATGCTTTATTCACAGATGAATGTGAGCACTAATCTCCTTGGCCAGCAAGCTCTTCGTTCTCCTGAGACAGCCCTTGAAGTCTTGCTCGACTGATCTCTCAAACGCATAGAATAGTCCTGGGTTGGCTTGTTTTTTTGTTTTATTTTTTAATGGGGAATGCAATTTTGATTAATTTCTGCTTTTCTGAAAAGCAGCATTATCCCAGTGTCAGTATTTGGAAAGAAATTAGTGAGCCCTTTCTTTGCTTTTGGAAGTAAAGACTTGAATATTTCCTCCAAGAAGCTGAAGGCTGGCTTGCAAGCTGAAGGAGACTTGCAAATCACAGAGGGGTAGGATTCAATGTGCATGTCAGTTATCAATACATGCTACTGAATAACATTTGCGTCTTTTTGCACATGTTACTGTCATTCATGCACCTTCTTGTGAAGCACTGAAATCTTTAGCAATTTGCTTGAAGTTACCTCAGGGCTATAAAAGTTTAGTGCTGTTTTTCACAACATGCTATAACACAAACAAACTGTGTTAAAAAAGCATGACAACATAACTGGCTTCCTCCATTGACTTTCAAGTTGAGAAATTAATTTAATTGCTTTTGCATTTTGCTTTTATTTTTAAAGCACTTTAAAAAGCACTTTAAAGCTTTTATTTTTTGCACTTTAGATTTATTTCACTGAGAGCTCATCTGTCCATTCTCTATTAAGCTCCAGTGTCAAAATTTTAAGTAATTTAGGAGAAAAACTAGAAGGAAAAGGCCATTAGTACCTCCTTTTTGAAAATTGTCTGAGGAGTGTCGGTCTGTCATCAGGCACTCTAGATGTTCTTAGAAGAGAAATGGGCAAGAAGCCAGTGATTTACCTTCCGAGTGACTACATTTATGTCCTGAAAATCTTGCTAAAAATGGATTAAAAGGGGTAAGTTAAGTTCCAGCACATAGACAGAAATGCAGACACTACCCAAGCCATGTAAGAAGTCAATGGCCTCAATAAAAAATTACTCCTTTGCACAACAGTAAAGCATTGGATAGAGTGGCTCTCTGTGCCTTTGACCCATGTAGCATCTTTCTGAAGAACCAGCTTGCAGGCTGATAGGTATAAGCATAATATGTGTTTTGGCCCAGTTCTTGGTTGCTAGATTTGTGTGAGTTTTATTTGTTATGGCTGTTCTTTCTTGCTGTTGGTCCACATTCAAAGGCAAAGACCATTGCTAAGGAAGAGGGAGGCATGGGAGCAAGGAAGGCTCCTGTGCCTGCCTGGCTCTGAGGGAGCTGAACAAGCAAAAGGTCCTGAGAGAAGTGTTTGTGGCGATGGAAACCTCTCCCGGTGCTTTTAATTCTGTATGGATAGTAAGTTCAGTCCCTGATTGCACTGTGTAATCTGCAAGCAGAAAGGGACCTGACTAGATGGGGTGGCATTGGGAAGCAGGGGCTCCTGAGATGAAATAAGACTCAAGTGAGCTCATTTCAAGCAGACTGGTGAGACAGTGGCTGAGTGGACATATCACCGGTATTGTGAGAGGAAGATGGCCTGGCCTCATCTGCTAGATACCTCCTTGGCTGCTTCCAAACTCCTCTCCCTTCAGTGCTAAATGGACAGGCCCTGTGTTTGGTGGCAGAAGGGACAGGGAGCCTTGAAGTTCTCAACTTTGAAATAACTTTTTGTATCACATTCATTTTTGCTGTACTCCACCCTGTAAATCAAATCCCAGAACCCAGACCATGCAGAGGGTCTATCAAGGGTCAACTAGATCCAAGAGTGCAAAGTCAAGATGCAACAGAGAAAGCTGTTGGCAGAGGAGAGCGGCTTTTTCTCAAAGGCTGGCAGAATATAGTCCTGTGCTTCACCAACCACCTCAGCCACTCTGAGTTCACAGCTCGTCTAATATCTGTATCTTCATGAGTGTTCAATTCAGCAGGTCATCCTAAAAACAAGCAAGGGAGAGAAGAAAAGCTACTTGGAATTACACTGTTAACAGTACAGAATAGGAATAAGGTTTAGAGTCCAAACAGTTGTTGTAAATCAGAGGCAGGACTCTCTTCCCAGAAATTTGGCATCTGAAAGGCAAACAGGAGGAAATCCTAGAGTTACTTCCCTGTGTGTGCAGCCATCCCCTCTTTTATACAATTAAGTTCTCCCTGCCTCAGGCAGTTTATTTGTCATATTGATCAGTTGAGAAAGAAAAAAAAAGAGAGAGAGAGAGAACAGATCATGAGCTGTGCCTCCAAGTCAGTCAGAGTCAGCATTACCCAGATACTTCTCAACTAGGAGAAACGTGCAATTTTCGTCAGTGTGTGCTGTGTTCCAGTTGTAAGAGCATGTGTTCTGGGATGCATATTCTTATTAAAATTCAGAGATAATAAGCTCTCCAACTTCATGACTTACAGGAGTCTTCATCTCTGGAACCTGAAACAGGGTATCTGCCTCAGTGCCAATGGGAGTGGTTTTGTGGAACCTCTATTTCAGGGACTGGCAGCAACTCCCAGCTGAAGTCCAGCTGGGGAAACATTAATTTGGCTTCCAAAGGGACCAGCTGTAACAAGTCTTCCAGGGGTTGGTGGAGTGAGGAACACCAGATAAGAGGGTGTCTTAACATGTGTTTAGGTTTTCTTTTGTGGATTTAGCTGGATACATTTAAGAGGTCACAGCTTCAGCTCCTCACAGCTGGAGGCCAGGTCTCTGTGCAGGGCTTCATTCCTGATCCATGTGAATGCCACACACTGTTCCTCAGCGGAAGGATGCAAGGCCTACATGACTCAGCAGAGCTGCTGCAGGGAACAGAACATCTTTTGTGGCCTATGTACTACCTGGCAAGCTAGGTAGAAGTGCTCACCTTATCCATTATCTCAGTGGTTGTATAACTTCCAGTTGAGGGGCAGTAACTTCTGGAAATACACTAAACTGTTTCCAAAGTGAGTATCTGCATCTTCAATTAGTGGTTCTAAAATGGCTGAGCTATCAAATTGCTCCTTAGCATAAAAGTGAGACAGTATGTGCAGTTAGGGAGTAATGAGATGGTTGCTATGGTATAGAAATAGAGGTTGCCTGGGAGAGGAGCTGTAGATGGCATTAAAATATCATAGGGAGGAGGGAAGATGGGAAGCACAGGCAAGTGGTTAGCAGGAATATCTCCTGAGATGTGGCAAGTGCTCCCACACCTTAGGGAATATTTCATCTTCTCTTGCCCTGCTGCTGGTTCACCTTTGTAGTAAATCCCCAGGAGGCAATCAGTCATTTCACAGAGCCTGCTTTTACCTTGAAGCATGATCAGTTCTCCTGGCATGCAGTAATGGTATGGTAAGCTGAGTTATGAAATATCACCAGCATTATACATAAAAGCAAACCTGAGAATGCTTTCAGATTCTTCAGCCCTCTTAATCCTGACAGATTCAGCAACATTTATAGAAACCAGATCTTGTTCTCCTTCACTGCTGCCTGGTCTTCCCAGAGATAGTCTTCTTTCTACTGGTTTACTGCTGTGTTTTCCCTTCCTCTGTCCCTCCTAGTATGGTTCTCAATTAATTTCAGTTTTTCACTCTGTTCCTGTTGAGAATCTTTTTTTCCTCTGTGGAGGTGTCTTGCTGATGCTGTCTTCTTTCTGTAACTTTTTAAAGCAAGTTCTCTGCAGAGTTCTGCAGCTTTTAAGGCTTGTGCTCTGCCTCTGAGCTGTTCTGAAGTTTGTGCCTTTTCTGCCCCAAATCAGATGTTCTCCTCTTCTTAGCATCTCACAGCTCCTTTTACACCGAGGGAGTTGGATTGCAGCAGTGTTCTGTGAAAATGTATCTGTGACTGGTTGTCCTGTTTGTCCTCCTGAAGACAAGTGTGCAGGTGTTCTGGTTGGAAGCTCAAGATAAAGCTCTCGGAGGAGCACAGAATGCGTCACCAGCTCTGCTCTGGCTCCCCTGATGCTCCTGCATATGCTCAGTCCTCTGTGTGCTGCACTGCCAAGCTCCCTGTCAGGGCTGGGTGTAATCCCTGTCGCCCTTTTCTCCAGGTACAGAGCTACGCAGCAGGAGACCTTTAGTGTACATGTGGTCGTACTGTGGAGAGGGTGCTCCTCTACCTTCTTCTTCAGCTTCAATATAATGGGAATATGAGCAGTGGACAATATACCATATGTACCCCAAATTCCCCTCAGTCTGCAGCTGGGATAGCAACTAAAGCCAAAGACAGTATCTGGAGATCTGCCCTTGTTAACAGGCAGAGGTTGGTTTGGGTGTGCTTTCAGTCCGTATAGAATGCTTTGCCTCATAAAGATGTTTGAATTATCTTTCCTTTCTTGACACACTGCTTTGTACTTTCCTGTGCTTTGTTTATTCAGTTCTTCTAGATAAGGCACATCTCCTGTTGCACATCCACAGGATTTTATTTCAGTAGGGCTGTGGTTTTTACTGTGTGACTCTGTATCTCAGTATGAAAAATCATCAAACACTAGTTTTTAAATTTTCATTAAAAATAAAACCTCATACATATAATAATACTTTCGTGCTCAAAGATCATTGATTTCCCCTTCTTTTCTAGGTGCAGTTTAAAATCCCTCATTTTATGCTCTGGTTACATTGGTGACCTGTTGGGTGATGGTTTCCACTGCTCCACAGACAGCACATAGCTCTGCCCTGGCCCTCCCTGACAGGGGCTCAGCACTTTGCTGCAGTTGCCTCTCAATTTTCAGATGATTTTCATATTTCCATTAAAAAAATGTTTTCCCTTTGCTGGTACACAATGAGTTTCTCTGAGAAAATCACTAAAGATCCCCTTTAAAGGGATAGAGTTTTTGATTTAGCCATTGACAAATTTCTTCATTTCTCCAGAGTGTTTGAATACCTAAAATAGAAAGTATAGTAGACTTTTTCAGACTCTGAGAGGCAGAGCACTTGCTGCTGGACCTCAAAGCACTGTCTGAAGCCAGTTCCTCATCATTCTCAGCTGCTGAATCTCACTAGCAAGCTAAAACTACAGCACTTTCCCAATAATCTTGCAAAAATCAGTAGCTACTGCAGCTATCACATGTTGTGTCAGGAGGGAAGGAGGCAGTGAGACAGCCCTTTCTCTGTGATCCCCAGCGATCTGCCTAAGTCCTTTCCTCTGCTTCTCTCTGGAAAAGCAACAAAGAGCAAGATGTGCCCAGAATTGCTGGGAGCACTGCAATGCCTCCAGCTCTGGAAGGCAGTGGTTAGGCACCAGTGTGAATGGCAGCCACCCACCTAGGACTCAGAATCTCTCTTAGCCTTTTCTGGTGGGTTTCTGCCAAGCTCTAGCTGTATTCCTCATCTGGTGTCTCTCTACTTACTTTGCCTGAGTCTCATCTCATCTGGCAAAATGCTGCCAATAAATGGTAAGGAGGAACAGAGTGGGACTTGTCCTGTCATTGTGATCATTGTGATAAACACATCCAGGTGCATGCCTGGGGTGCGAGAAATTGTGTTTGAATTCCTGAGCTGGAACCACCACATGAGGACCTGCATGGTGAATACACAGTTGTTGGCTGTGTACTGGCTGCCAAAGCAAGCTTTATGTTTATTTTTTTTTTACTCCTGAGCCTACCTCACTAGCTGGCAGAGCTGCTAGGTCTGTCAGCCAGAGCTGGTCCCATCTGCCACCTGCACACTGTTCAGGTTGCCTGCTGGAGGAAGGAGAAGTGTGCTCTTCAGGTGCTGGGAGTGTGATATTGCTACCAACAATGGCACGTCCACTCCTTTCCCTCACTACAGGACAACATGGAGCAGCCCTGGTCTGGCAGAGGAGAGGGTCCATAGTGCAATTGGACACAGGACTGTGTATCTGCACAGACAGGATGAGAGGCAGGACCCTGCTCAGAGTGCAGTGCAGAAGCTTTTCTCCTTTTCCTCTGGTCTTTACAGTCTCCCTCCCAAGGAGCCGTGGCTTGCCGTACTTGGTACAGCCCTGGAGAGCTGGTGAATGACTGTGTTGTTTCATTCGCTGAATGGGCATCATTTGGGGCTGGATCCTTTTTCTTCCATTGGCACTGGAGAAGCTGCAGTTGGAGACTTCACAGCCTCAGAATGAGAGAATCAGTTACTCTCTCAGTCTTATTATATAATTTCAGAGTGAAGCAAATGGCAGTTTTTCAGCTTGCCCTAGCTCATGTTAATTATGCAAATATATGCACTCTAAGAACCCTATGCATGGTCTGACTGTCTTCAGAAGTGGATTTTCTTCAATAAACATCAGGAAGACCATGTGATCTCAGGCTCAGCTCTTTGCTGAAGTGTAGCAAAAGGTACTAAGCCATAGCAACATCTGGGCTCTTCTTAGAGTCTTTTCAACAGTGTCCTCTTGAAGAGGGATGTTAATGTCAGCTAAGACAGCCAGAAGCGAGGAAGAGTCAGGTTTTCATCACTGTGGCTTGTGTGCCTTGATAGCATCTTCAGACTCTGAAACTCCTGTATTTTTTATCAATGTACTATTCGTGTTCACTTTACAGGGTAGAACCTGGCCTGGTAAGCCTAAATAATATTAGGGACAAAGAAGGGTAAGGTTATGGGAAGGCCTAAGGGAGGTAATGAGGGATAAAGAATGCACCCTTCTGCATGCACCTTTCTGGGTGGGAAAGGGCTGATTTCTATGTGGTCAGACAAGCAGTCTCCATCCTCTGGATGGCAACATCGTGGGAGCTCTGCAGTCCAGATTTGCACCTGCCATCAGACAGGTACACAGACTGGTAAGTGAGATCCTGCCCTGAGTTTTCTCTTTTATTGGCTAAACAGTCCCACCCGACTTCTCCTCTCATCAAGATGTGCCAGTCCTTTAATCATCTTTTGGCCCTTATGTTAGTTCTGATTTGTTGAACCAGTCAGATTATCATGACTGATTTCATCAGTCACTTGAAAGATGACCCAGTGCTCTCACCTAAGACATCATTTCACAAAGGTGAGAAACTAGGTCCTGCTGCCCTGTCATTTGGTCTCTGATTTCAGCATGGTGAGCTGTAACTGTGGTGCTTCCAGTCCTGATTAACAGAATGAAACCTCTGGGATTGGATGGTCTTTAAGATTAAAGAAAATAACAAGCAGCATCTTGCATAGCTATCCTTGACAGCTCTTCAAACTAGCCCAGAATTTATTCTGCTGCTACAGGGGCTTTAGGTGCTTTCATTTAAAGTAGCAGAACACAAGGATCTGTGCTGTCAGCATGACCTCCTTTTCTGTCTCTACAGCCATCTGTCTGGTTGTAGGATCATCTCTCAGGCATCCTGTTTATCACAGTTACCCCAGTGCACTGTCCTTTCTTCCAGCCTTGCCTGACCTGCACAGAAGAGCTGACTGCTGAGCACTAAACCCACAGCACCTAGTCCTCTGTTCTCTCTCCCTCTATCTCTTTGCAGGTGCAGCCCTGAATGTTTCGGTCATACCCACTCCAGTCAGCATGGCTTTGCTCTTCACTTGCTGTCCTCTGCCATAACCAAAATAATTCTACCCCCAAGGGGCAACATAATCAGAATATGTTAATTGGAAAGGATCCATAGGGATCACCAAGTCCAACTCCCTGCTCCTCACAGGTCTAGCTAAAATAAAACCATATGACTAAGAGCATCATCCAAATACCCCTTGAACTCTGGCAGGCCTGGTGTTGTAGCCAATTCCCTAGGGAGCCTGTTCCCAAGACTGCCCACACTCTGGGTGAAGAACCTTTTCTAATGTCCAATCTGAACTCTCCTGACGCAGTTTAATTCTATTTCCTCATATTCTAGTGCTTATCACCAGAGAAAGGAGATCAGCAACTTCTCTGCTGCCCTTCTTGAGAACTCTGTGAACAGCAATGAGGGTACCCTTGGCTCTTCTAGTATGTGAGCTATACATACTCTTAAAAAAAAAAAAATTCTGACTTTTCCTCCCTTCCCACTAGTTCAGAAGTTCAGCTGCAGATCCTGAAATGCCACCTCAGTGTTATTAATGGAAATCCGTCCTCTAGCCCAGATTAGCTGTTGTTCACCACCTCTGGGATGTTTTGTGTAGTGCCTCCATGGTCAGGAGGTGGCACGCATGGATGGCTGCCCTGTAGGAAGGAGCTGTGTGTGTCTTCTGCGGGCCTTTGGGGTGAGGTGCTGATACTTCTGCACAATGGTAAGTAATGTGATCTTTGTGGAGAAGGCAAATGCTCTGTCTCTTTTCTGAACTCTTCTCTTTCTTACTGTGGTTGTGAATGAGGTGTGTTTGTGTATTAAATCTTTCCTTATGTTTAAATGTTTACATATGTTAAGCAAACAAGCACTTTGTGTGGGTAAAAGGCAAGTAATGCCATGGGTCAAAACTACTTAAAAGACAGAAAACAAGTTAGCAAACAAATATATGGTCATCTTTGTGCAGCATCTAGAGGTAAAGTACAAGGACTTCATGATTTCCACTACTTAATACAAAGTTGATCAGTACAGTAACGATGAAGAGGTGTCTAAATTTATAGATGATGCAGTTACTGAGATCTAGAAAATCTATGAGGAACTTCAACAACTAAATTGGACAGTCATGGTGTGCATTAAATGAGTTGTCAAAAAAAGCAAAATCAAGCACACTAGAGAAATTAAACCTTCCAGACTCCCTAAAAGAGCTAAATAGTTTCATGGCAGGGTGAAATTTGGATGTCACTGTGTACCCTAACTGAAGATCTTTATTTGGTGCAAAGCTAATCTTAGGTTATATTATGATGCTTAAAAACATAGCGTGGCGAATAATACAGATAATACAATAATGACACTGTGTGAAACTTCTGTGCTCCTTCTTGTGTACTTCTGCTCTTGTTCATCCCAGTGGCCGTAGGGATAGATGACAGCAGTTCCAAGGGACTAAAGAAACTCTCCTCTGAAGGAACAAGTGGTAAAGACCAGGGGCTTTCTGCTTTGGCGGGGACATGATGGATGGGAATGTTTCCTGGAAGTGCACATGCACACGGATGATTGCAGAAATCAGAATGTGCCTGAACACACAGAGTGAGGGTTCATACAAAATGAGAAATGCAATGCTACTGAGGAGAGGAGATTTATTTAATGTAGCAGCTTCTGAGTACAGTTGGAGAGGGCTGCACAGGGTCAGGGATCTGTGTTCAGAATGCACCTGCAGATGAGCTGTGTCCAGATTATTTGCTCCAGGTAAATCAAAGACTGAAGTCTTCAGGAGCCTGAGAAGGATATTCCTTTTACTGGAATGGAATGGAGGGGTTTTCTCATTTGCAATGCTATTTCCAGGCATGCATTTCACTGTGATAGAGCTCTAATAAAGACAAATACCTGGAAGTGACCTGAACAGCATGCTTCCAGTCACCATGTCTGCAACGTCAGTCACACTGCTACATGTTTCTGGTGCATATGGTTTTTGTTAGCAAGAGGATTGATGTGCAAGGCTGTGTGTTTAAATCTTCTGTCTGTGCAGCTGCTACCACAGGCTGCACAGGAAAAGTGGCCAGCAAAGGACTTCTCATCCTGATAAGTGCTTGGATTCACAGAGGCTTTGGGTGTGTGTGTTCCCTTAGCTGGGCATGGGCACAGGCTGCTACTGCACTGGGCTGGAAAGGCCACTGCTCCAACTGGGGGTGAATAGGGGCTGGGACATGGACCATGTGTTGCTGCCTTACTCGTAGCTTGCAGTTCAGCCTGGAGTTCATGTGCTGTTCTGCTCTGCCTCTGAATTTAGTTAAAAAATGGTTTGGGGTGTTGGTGTGCAGGGATGTATGAAGTGAGTCCATGTCCACATCCATGTCCATGTCCATGTTTCTGGAAATGGCCTATCTGTGCAGCTCTGCTCCTATATCCTCCTGAGAATCAGCTGCTGCAACTGAAGAGAGGGAATCTGCCCCACAGCATGTTAGGAACAAAGCTATTGAAGGCTGCTGTGCTTCACAATGTCACAGAATTGGCAAACTTCAGGCTGGAAAGGACTTCTTGGGATTGCCTAATCCAATCACACTTGTTCAAGAAGGGTAAGCAGGTTTCCCAGGCCTTTCCCAGGGATGGATACTCCACAACCTCTTTGTACAACCTATTCCAGTATTTGACCACCCTCACAGTAAAAACAGTGTTTTCTTGTGTTCAGATGAAACTGCCCATCCCTTAATTTGTGCCTCACATCCAGTCACTGAGCACTGCTGAAAGTGCCTGACTTCCTCTTCTTTCCCACCCATCAGGTATTTATTTATTCATATTGAAAATACCCCTCTCTCACACTCAGCCTCACCTTGTATGAAAACAATTTAGTCCCTTAATCATCTTCACAGCCCTTCACAAGACTCAGTCCTTCCACATTCATCCCTGCCATCTGCCAGCAACTGCTGGCCCTGCAGCTTGAGCCTTCTCTTTCTTCCCCATGTGCAGGGGACATTCCCCGAGGGGTGAGGGGCTGCCAGCAGAATGCTAACAGCCAGGCTTTGTTCACAGCCTCAGCGGGGACATCTCAGCCGCCTGGGCTCAGACCACGGGATGGCAGCGAGTAGCAGTGTTTTCATGCCTGTTAGTGCTGCAGATGGGCCCATCACCAGGGCTGCCCAGCCGGCAACCCACAGCCTGGCCTTGCCCCTGCAACACCTGGGCACTTGGTGCCTGGAAAGATGCCCGCAGGTGGCCACGGTGATGGCACTGTGCCCAAGAGCTCTCCCTGGCATGTGGCACAAGGACAAGGCTGCTGCTGTTGGTGTGTGCACCAGGCGGTGTTCCCCAAGTGGTGTGGATAACCACTACTAAAATGACATCTGGGGTGTGCAGGCACCAAGGTGGAAGGAAGAGGCTTTGTCACTTTGAGCCAGTAGTAATGTTGAAAAATGGGGGCAGATCACTCTGTTCTGGATGCCCCAAGCAGCAGGACTGGAAGTCCTGGCATGGGGGAGCTGCGTGAATGCTGCACAATGGATCCGTGAAGAGCCAGTGTGCTCCTTGTGAGCACTTCTGGGACATCAGCAATGCCTTCACAATTATCATTGCCTTGAGGATGAGTGGGGTTTTGTTTCTTCTGGCTGCACAGAATGCTCCAGGACACCTCCTGGGCCCTCCTCACCTGTGCCTCCTCCCACCCTTCCATGCTGCTCCCCATGGCTCACTTGCACAGGGACTTGCTTCCCAGCGTCTCCAGCCATATACCTATTCCGCATCAAGTGCCAGAAATGCCACTGAACTCAGTGCATTTTGCACAGTGATGGTTTGGTTTTAGCCTGGAGGGATGATTTTTAGCCAAACTGAAAAACAAGTTCAGAAAGCAGCTAAAGATGTCAAGTACAAACAGTTCTGCTGAGAGCTTAGCTCACTTTGGGCTGACAGCTACCTTCTGGGGTTATCTGTCTGGTTAATTGTTAGTAAAACTTTCCCATAAGGTGAGTTTGATTTAAAGCTATGCTGAATATTGACCTTCCTTCCATGCTTCCATCCTTCCTGTCCTTCCACCAGATTGATAGAGCTATTTTAGAAGGACTGAGATCCGCCGAGAAAGAGGCAATGGAAGATAGTGGCGGGTGGAAAGAATATTGTCAGCAACCAACAGTTGTCTGAGAGATGCAAAATAAAAATAGGTGTTCATTTTCAGTGAAGATCTATGGACTTCCAATCTATATGAAAGTCAAACCCTATAAATTATACATTACAACAGTTAAGTTCTAAGTGCCTGGCTTGTTGAGTGGATTTAATGTCCAGATGTAGATAGCAGCAAAGACTGTAATCAAAAAAGGTTCGTGCTGCCTGCAGGGAACCAGGGAAGTGCTGCAGGAAGGTACTGTGTGTTTTCCTGCATCTCAGAGCCATCTGATGTGGGTATACAGCAGTGGCTCTGGTCCTGGCTGTCAGTGTGGCAGACACTCACTACCATTCTGTCTAATAAATTAACAGGGCCCTAGAATTATGGTAGCATTTTGCCAAATATCTGTACAATGCCCATGCCAAGGTGAGCATACAAATTACTTTTTTACACTCCCAGGATCTTGTTTGCTCTTTGGCGTCTCCTTTTATTTCCCCTAAATATATAGAGAATATATAGAGAATATATAAATATATAGAGAGCAGAGTCCTGTCTTGGTTCCTATTTGTGCCTCTGACAGGAGAATGGGAATTCTTTTTGTCTAGTTACTTCCCATAGCAGCAGCTTAGGAGTGCACATTTGGGATTAAAGAAAAATGCTTCATTAAAGAAAAAAAGTGTTATGAATGGGTGGAGACTTGTTACGAGTGCTGCACCACTCCAGTGGAGTTGGCACCCACTGACTGGCTCACAGAGCCCTGTGGTGGCTAGGGCTTGGACAATGCCAGAGACACCTCTCTGTGGTAGCTGCAATGAGGCAAGGCACTTCTGTCTGGAAGGGGATAATTTGTCTGCGCCAGTGTTTACAGACACAGCCATCTGGCACAGGGAGGCAGCTCAAAGTGGAAAGCCTGGCTCTGTGGACTTCAGAATATGTTGGAGCTGAGTGTGCTGATCCAGAAGAAGGACTTCTTTCCTTGTTGTTGAAAAGAGTTTGCCCTGTTTTATGAGGCCTGGGTATCAAACTGGGTCTTGAATGCACATTGAAGCCTTGCAATCAAACACATGCTGAAGTGGAATTTTTGAGACTAAAGCATCAGTAGCGGGATGTTGTCTCATCAGCTTCTCTCATCCTGTCTAATCCTTTTTCTTTCCTCAGGCCAAAGAACTCTCCATCACCGGAGTGACACCCTGGATACGGTGATCCTGGTAAATCCTAATGTGGACAGCATTGTGTCTGAGGTAAGGACCAGATGTGCCATCAGGTTCTGTCCACGTCAGCTCTCCTGTCCTTGCTTGATGTGGAGGTCATGATCATCACACTTTGCACCTTCTGGAGAGTGCAAACCTGCTGCCAGTCTGCTGCAAGGTGTGGTGAAAAGGCCAGGTGTTCTGGTCTTGCCAGTAACCAGGATATACACAGTAACTCTGATGTGATATGGAGCTGTCAGGCAGACAGTAGCAGTGTCTTCCCTCTTCAATAAGCAACTTTCTTGTACGTAGAAAATGTATGGTTTGGCTATTTGTGAATAATGTGAGTTGTTGCCTGTCCATGGGATTGGGATTCTGGGTGCTGGTGGAGTACAGGTAACTTCTAATGGCAGCCCTCTGTCTCGTGGTAACAGGTCCGCTCACTTGTGTGTGATTCATCAGCCCACAAACTACTGATCCTCTGTGGTCAGAGCTCAGACCAGGAAGGAGACTTGGTCCTACAGACAGGCACCTTCACTTATCAGAAGTTTGCTGAGATACTTTCAGATCCAGAGGTGAGTGTGGGCTGCAGTCCAGCACATCCCCTCCTGTTCAGAGTGCACAGTAGAGCAATGCAGCCTGCACCCTCCTTCAGATGGCGGATTTGCAGACAGATGGGTTTGAAATCCAGTAAAAAATTGCATACTATAAATAACTCATTTCACTGTCTTGGGAATCTTGCTTTAACTCTGTCTTAAGTTTTCCAAGGTGTAGGCATGGGTGATTCCTTTAAGTGTTCAGGTTGAAATAACCTTCCAGACTGGCTCTGCAGGAGGCAAACACTCAAAATTTCTTAAAGCAGGTCTTAACATAACTGTGGGCAGCAGCCAAGAGAGGTCATCATCATCCTAGAAAATGTGGGTATTTCTCTGCATGTCACTGTCAGTCCACCAAGCAAGTGCACAAGGTTCAGAATGTTCATTAGATGATGAGGGATTGAATAAATGCTGATTATGTAACTATGTGATGATGACATAACTTCAAATATTGCTATTTAATTGGAGAATTGTTGCATCATTCAGTTTGGAAGGGCACGTGAGAGTTCTGTAGTCCAACATTGTGCATAGAGCAGAGTAAGCACTGAATTTAGGCAAGTTTGGTCAGGGATTTGTCCAGTGAGACCTGGAAAACCTTACAGGGTATCTCTGAACCTCTACTCCAATGCCGATTATCTCAGCTAGATATAGGATAGCTTTTCTGAGAGATTTACATTGTTGGCGCTTGTTGCCAATATAGATGCTGCTCTGGTTTTTGAGAAGCTGTTTCCCTGTGGTGTTGTTTAGAATGTCTCTGTTGGAATGAATATATAGTTGTTGCAGGAGTGGCTGGATGATACTTTAACAATTGATGTTATTGTTGCTGTAATTACATCAGCAAATATGCTTCATTTATTTAAAGCTGATTGTTCTGAATTATCTCTGGTATCCATTTCAATGAACAGAAACTAGTCACTTAAGGGCTATCTAAGCAAAAGAATACAGTGTAAATAAGTATGCAGATCTCATTTCAGATACTTAGGAAGTTGAGGTGTTATACTTCTTTGGTTGATATATGTTCAGCATAGCTGTAAGGAGCCTTGGAAATTATATGGACTTTATTCCACTTATCAGTCATATGGCATGTCCCCAACCCTGTATTGTAGCAAAGATGCAGTCATGACTTTCAAAATAGGTCCCAGCAAGCAAATTAATCTAAATAAAAAGGAAAGTCCTATGTCACTACAACTGCACAAAATACTCTATAGTGGTTGACTAGCCTAGTGAGTGAGGCTAAGTTCCGCCAATGACACTTAGCATTGAAAAGGCTTTCTCAGGGTTAGAATTCACAAATCACAAAAAACCACCCCCAACCTGCTACTTTTGAACGCAAGCCAGGGACTGATATCCCAGATTTAACAAGAAGAAATAAGGAAAGAGGACACAATGGTTCCTATTTTTATTTTCTTTCCTGAGATTTTGTCACAATACACATCCAGCAGTCAGAAGTTGTCACAGCCAATCAACAGTAAGAATTTCAAAAGATAGCATGGCTCTATGCATTGACTTTCCATGGGCTTTCAAACTATTTCATCTACCCCCAATGTTTCCCATCAGTACAGTGCTCACAGTATCTTCAGTATTTCTGCATTAACTAGCTACTTTTTTTTTTTTCTCTTTTTTTNTAGCTCTTTTTGACCTTTATTTGTCTGTGCTTATCCCATTAGGTCACCCAGATTCTCAGCACCTCTGATTCAGATACCAAGGCCTCTCTTACTGTGTCGTGCCTGGGAGAAGGAGCTTGGAGCAACCTTGGGCATCCTCGATTTCAGGACATTATTAATCTGAAACTGAATCCTGATCCAGTTCTGCCAAAAATGGATGGGGTGTCTGAATTTGCAGAATATGTCTCTGAGACAGTTGACGTGCCATCTCCATTTGATCTCCTGGAGCCACCCACCTCAGGGGGTTTTCTGAAGCTTTCTAAGCCCTGCTGCTACATATTCCCTGGGGGAAGAGGTGATTCTGCTCTCTTTGCTGTCAACGGGTTTAACATCCTTGTGGATGGTGGCTCTGAAAGGAAATCCTGCTTCTGGAAGCTGGTAAGGCACCTGGATAGGATTGATTCAATCCTGCTCACCCACATTGGTGCAGACAACTTGCCTGGCATCAATGGGCTGCTGCAGAGGAAAGTTGCTGAGCAAGAGGAGGAACAATCCCAGGGGTCTACCAACTACAGTGACTGGATGAAGAACCTAATTTCTCCTGAGCTAGGGGTGGTTTTTTTTAATGTTCCTGAAAAGCTGAAGATGCCTGAAGCCTCCATGAAAGTAAAGAGGAGCATCGAAGAAGCGTGTATGACACTGCAGTATCTCAACAGACTGGGCATTAAATCAGAGCCTCTCTATAGGGTGGTGAGCAGCACCATTGAGCCCATCACACTTTTCCACAAAATGGGAGTGGGTAAGCTGGACATGTATATACTGAACCCTGTCAAGGACAGTAAAGAAATGCAGTTTCTAATGCAGAAATGGGCTGGCAATAGTAAAGCAAAAACTGGCATCATTCTTGCAAATGGGAAAGAAGGTGAAATTTCTGTTCCCTATCTCACATCTATCACAGCCCTAGTGGTATGGCTACCAGCCAGCCCAACAGAGAAAATTGTAAGGGTTTTGTTTCCTGGAAATGCTCCTCAAAATAAGATACTGGAAGGTCTTGAGAAACTCAAGCACCTGGATTTTCTGAGGTACCCAGTGGCTACTCAGAAAGATATCACTTCTGGAATACCTCCACCTGTGCTGAAGCAGACCAAAATTAAACAAAGAACTGACAGTAAAGAGAGTCTTAAGTCTTCCCCCAAGCCACCTGTGACAAAGCAAGTCAAGAAGGAAGAAGCAGTTGAGGAGGGGATTAAGGAAGTAAAACCAGAAGTTGTAAAGGATGCTAAAATTGAAAAAAAGGTTAAAGAACACACAGAGAAAGTTCCCGAGAAACCTGTTAAACATGAGAAGATAAAGACAGAAACAACTGATGCTCTCAAAGCTGAGAAAAGAAAATTGGCAAAAGACAAGGCTGGAAAAAAGCATCTCAAAGAGAAAGTATCCAAAATAGAGGAGAAGAAAGACAAAGAAAAGAAAGAGATTAAGAAGGAGAAAAAGGACTTAAAAAAAGACGATGGAAAGAAAGATGAGAAAAAAGATTCAAAGAAAGATGATAAAAAGAAAGAAAACAAGCCAGAGCTCAAAAAAATTGCTAAGCCAGACTTGAAACCATTTACCCCAGAAGTAAGAAAAACATTGTACAAGGCAAAACTTCCAGGCAGACTCAAAACTGAGAAGATCAAAGTAAAATCTGAAAAAGAACCTGAAAAGGTACCTGCTGACCTCAAGACATTACCAATGGAGAAGGCACCTGTACAAGTGGATCCAGAAGAGACATCCATAGTGGAACAGAGGTTAGTCCTGTCTTCACCAGAAGATCTTACAAAGGACTTTGAGGAATTGAAGCATGAGGAGAGAGGGGCCTTGCAGTTGACTCAAGAACTGTCTGATATGGAGGTTAGTGATAAGATTATGAGAGCACCTGAAGCAGAGATAAAAGACTCTGTTGATATGACTGGTCAGAGTAACCTTGAAGTGGATCTGATTTTAAAAATAAAGACTCCTGATCAGGGAGTAACTGCTACTGATATGGAAAAAGAATCATCAGCAGAGGAAATGGCAGTCCATCAGTGGGAGCTGAAGGGAGGTCCTGCTGAAAAAATAGAGGATGAAAGAAAAACAATTGATGAAAACCGTGACATAAGATACGGGGAGGAAAAAGCTGAGCAGGGCAGGGACATTCAAGTGTTTCCTGACCAAGAACACCTGCCATCACACACAGACCTCTTGGGAAAGGGTGCTCGGCCACCAGTGTTCAGAGAGGAAGAAAAGGAGGAAGAGGAGAAAATCTCTTTGGACAGAAAACAGAGGGAAGCAGGAACTCATGGAAAGTATATTGAGGGGACAGAGACACAGGAAGAGGATGAGAAGGAAAAGAGAGAAGATGTGATAGAAAAGGCAGAACTGGAAGAAAAGGAAGAACAGCACATGAAAGCAGAGGAGAAAGTGGAGAAAAATAGAGAATTCAATGGGCTGAATCAGGATGATAGAGAGGACAAACTGTTTACCATTACAGAGAAGGAAAGAGAATTTAGTTTCATGGATGAGAAAACCAAGTTACTTGGAAAGGACATAACAAAGGAAGAGACATATCTGAGCAGCCTGCCAGTCCCACCAGGAGCAACAGCAGAACATGTTTCCTATATCCAAGATGAAACTATCCCTGGCTACTCAGAAACAGAGCAGACCATTTCTGATGAAGAAATACATGACGAACAGGAAGAGAGGATCCCACACTTGAAGTATGATGTCAATGCCTATAACATTTCTGTTCCTGACCATCCAGGATCTTTTGGAGCAGTACATGGAATACAGGCCATGCCTCCTGCTGACTTTTCAGCCAAGGGTTATGCTGGCCAGGAGTCCGAAATCCTGGCATATCCTACAAACATTGTGGCAGCACCTCTAGCTGAGGAGGAGCACATATCTTCTGCTACCTCCATTACTGAATGTGACAAGCTTTCATCTTTTGCAACATCAGTAGCAGAGGATCAATCTGTTGCATCCATAACAGCACCACAAACAGAAGAGACTGGGAAAAGCTCTTTACTTCTGGACACAGGAAACAGTATGCCCTCCTCTCGGACTGAAGCAACCCAAGGTCTTGACTATGTTCCCTCTGCTGGCACAATCTCTCCCACATCATCCTTGGAGGAAGACAAATGCTTTAAATCTCCACCCCCTGAAGATTTCCATGCATTAGCAGAAGGAGAGAGGAAACTGGAAACTCAGAAAAAGGACCTTTGTGAGGAGGTAGAAGATGAAGAAGTTGGGACTCCAAACATTGAGATGCCTGAGAAACTCAGAGGGCATTACAATGCCCCCATGTTTGCTCCTCAAGGAAGCCCTGATAACGTGATAATCAGTGTTCCCACACAGGTGATGCCTTTATCCACTGAAGAAGCACCATTTTCCCAGGTTGACTCTGCAGAAGCTGAAGAACGATGTATGAGTCCTGATGACAGCACAGTCAAAATGGCCTCTCCCACTCCATCTGGCCCCACCAGTGCAGGGCACACACCCTTCCACCAATCTCCAGTGGAGGAAAAGCTGGAAACAGTAGATTCAGATCTATTTGAAAAACAAACGGATGCTGCTACCAAGAAACTGGACAGCCAAACTTCTGTTGTGGTCAAGGGAGCCAAGGGTGAATCTCTCAGAGAAGATGAGGCATCTGTGGCTAAATCCAGACATGAAAGAGAAGTGCCTGGACCTGTGCAGCATGAACTGGTTTTGAGCAGTGATGTTCCAGTGTCTCCTGAGGAGGAGGTACGGAAAGAACCAGTGAGGAAGGAGGAGCTGCCCTGGCTATCTTACCACAAGCAGGACACGGTGGTGATTGGGGAGGATGAGGAGCGTCCCAGCACAAAACCAGAAAATGAGCGAGGAACTAAAACCATGACAGAAAACTTAATGGGATTGCCAAAACACTTGTCTTTTGAGCCATTTGCAACCACAGGAACTTCTCCAGGAAATGTGGATCTTCCACAGTTCACAACCCAAAGCAAATCTAAAAATGACAAATCTTTGCGAATTTCACCAGATGGCATCAAATCACCTTTTACAGAAGAAAGGATTGGTAAAGAAAAATCCTCAGATATTTTTAAGAGATTTCCTACTGAAGAAGGAAAACTGCTGTATTTCACAGGAGACACCTCAGAAGAAGAGAAATCTTCTCATGTTTCCATTGAAGAGATTTCCCCAGAACAGACCAAATCCATTTCCCTCACTGAGAGTTCCAGCAGGAAAATATCGTCAGATGTTTTTATTAAAAGAATTTCTCCAGAAGGTATCAAAGCTCTTAGTTTCACAGAAGAGATATCTGCAAAAGAAAAAACTATGTCCAACTGCACTGACAAATTCTCTTCAGAAGCTGTGAAATCCATGGCTTTCACAGACCAGAGTCCAGCTACATATGAAAAATCACTGGAAATTTCTGCCAAAGAACTGAAAGAAGCATCAAAATCTTTTCCTTGCCCAGAAAGTAGTTCAGTTAAAGACACGTCACCCAGAGATTCTTCAACTGAAGAAATGTCTCCAGATGACAGCAGTTTATTTTCTGCATCAGAAAAGGGCCTGTTGAGGGGAATAAATGCAGGCTTGGACTCTGAGGAAGTATCCCCAGATGCAAAGGGCTTACATTTTACAGAATCTAGCCCAAGTGAAGATAAAACATCTTCACACATTTCTACTGAAGGTATAAAATCTTGCAGGTTCAAGGAAGCTCAAGAAAAAAAATCTCCAGAAATGGAAAAGTTTTGCTTTAAAGATTTAAGTTATGAGAAGAAAGTGTGGTTTCCAGAAGAGGTAGAAGAGGTCCCTGTTCAGGGAAGGCGGCAGAAATACGACAAAGAGAGGGAGAGTACGTTCTTGGATGAGGTACCAGAATTTGAAACAAAATCCCTTCCTAAAATGGGAAAGGAGGAGAACCTGTCTCCTGCAGTGCCTGGCAGCCATACCCGGAGAGGAGCAGAAAGGGAAGCATGGGGTTCTACCTTTGGGTATCTTCAGGAAGGCAGAGACAGTGAGAGAGGAGGGCAATTACCCAGTGAGGAGGATGAGGAGCTTCCCCATGCTGAAGACAAACCCATGCTACTGCAAGCAGAAACTGAATGTTTAAAGATGGAGTCATTTGATTACATAGAAGATGTGCAGAAGGGGGCCAAACCTACATCAGAAACAAAGGAAGTGGAGGTGATTCCTGCTGACATCCCTGTCCAAGAAAGAACACAGGGGGAAGATTCTTCTCTATCTCCTCAGTATGTCACTGGTGAGGAAAATCAGGCCAAAGCTTTAACTGGAAATAATAAAGGGCAAGAATTGTTGTCGACCTCTAAACAAGATTGCTTCTGCTTGCATGATGAGGAGAAAGCTGTCCTAGATATCTATGCAAAGTCACTAGACCAAGTTCTGACAACATCTCCCCTGTCTGCAGGGGAGATTGAGGCACCACCAGGAGCAGAGAGGCCCTGCAGGTTAGATCAGCGCAAGCCACTATTGTGGGAGGATGTCCCATCGAAAATGGCTGAGAAGAAATCAGACGTCAGTGATTTGTATCAGGAAACAGATTGCAAATACAAGTCAGATAGCAGGCAAGAGGATGACTGCAAATCCACTGAGGGTCTGTATGACTCTACAGGAAGAAAAGAGCAGACAGCAGCAGCATCTACTCTGTTGCAATCTACGAGAGCAGCAGAATATATTGCAGAGTCCACAGAAGGGAGTGCTGAGCTATCAGGGCAGTGTGTACACTCCTCTCCAGGACAAGGCCCATGTCAAAAAAGCAGTGATGCTGTGGGCTGTGCTGGGGCTGTGGGTGCTACCATCCGAGAGGTGTGCCCTCCAGAGACCTATTCCAGAAGTTCCCCGGAGCCTTATTCCTATGAGGAAGAGGTCTGCACACAGAGAGATGATGACAGTTCCATAAGACAAGAACCAGAAGAAAGAGAACCAACTCCCTACCCCGATGAAAGAAGTTTCAAGTATGCTGACATCTATGAGAAGATAATTGTGTCTGGAGTGGGACCCTCCCCCTTCACAGCCATGGGTGCACACAGCTCAGGTCACACTGACAAGGTGCCAGTACCAGCACTGAACTCTCAGAAAGATCAAAATTTTCATGTGTCTGCAAAGGAAGAAGAATCCTGCCTTTATACCTCTGCTGAGAAGGAACTGTCATCTCCAGCATCCCCTAAGGATAAAGTAGATTCAGTCTTTGACTACAGAGACATTCATGAAAGATATATGCCCTTGTCTGAAACAGGGAAGCCTAGGACATTAGAAGGACAGGAAAAACTGAATGTGTCTTTTGCTTTGCCAGGAGATCTGGACTCTGCACTGCACCCATCATCTGTGAGCGAAGCATTTGCCTCTCCCACTGCCACAACTGACACCTTTTATCAAGGAAAATCATCCACCTATGTTGATGCTGGTTGTCCAGATGAGAATATAATTTTGTCTAGCCAGGAGCAGGTATCTTTGTCCCTGAAATCTGAAATCCCAAATCCCAAAGATACATACTACGAGAAAGCAGGTCGAGGGGAAGAAAGTGCAAGTGACTCAGAGCTAGAAAAAGGTGCTAAGGAGAAGTCTGAAAAGGAGTCTAAACTGCACAGCCCCACTGAAGCTGCAGGCACTGTCTATGCACACATCCCAGCCATCAGCAAGTTCCCTGTCTCAGACCCCTTCCTGCAGAGAAAATGTCCGGACCCCCTTTCACCCAGCTCTGCTGCCTCTTCTCCCTCTGGTCCAGGCTGGCAAGAGAAATATGAAAGTAGGACAACTGCATCAGCTGCTGTTGTGGAGACGTATGTTGCTGGTTACAGTGATGTGCCAGACATGAACAGAGATGAGAGAACTTCAGAAATGTGCCATGATTCTTCACAAAAGAGAGAGGTTGCTGCAAAATCCACAAAGGAATCCCATTTCTGGGTAGCAGATTATCCAAGTGCAGCAGTGGCCTCCAAGTACCAAGAGCAAGCCATATACCTGAAATCTGCTTCCAGCAAACAAACAGAGGTATACGAACAGGGCCCCAGAGTAGAGAGCAGAGGGATGGATAGCTCTTCTGGATTTGAAAGTTCCCTGGTAGGAAAGAGCAAAACACCCAGCACGTTCAGACATAAGCAAACCTCAGTAAGTGGTTTAGGGGATATTTCTCTTTCTTTAGAGTCTCCTTGTGCTTTGCTCTCAGACCAGGGAAACAAAGATGAGTACTTGGAGGTTTCTGAGAAAATCAGCAGCCTTGACTCATGTTTTCCTAAATTCTCACCGCTGAGTCCATGTGAAGAAGACAAGGTGTTGTCCAAAGGTGTGGAGAAAGAGTCTGTGACCCAGCAACAGCTGAAAGATGACTCTTCCAGCCTGTCAGAGGAACCTTCATCTGAAGCCACCACTCCTGTGATACTGACTACAGCAGAAAGTTTCTACTCCCATATGCTTTCCACATACACAGGTGCAGGAGTGGAAGCAGGTACCAGGAGTGCTTGGGATATGTCTCCACAGGTTCCAGATAATGCTGTGAAAATACATACAGCTGAAACCAAAGACTTTGTCTTTACTGAAGAACATGGATCTCCATTTCACTGTGGCATGGGTGACCACACCTTGCCATGCAGAAAAGAGTGCCAGGGCTCAGAGCCCATACCATTCTGTGCAGAGCAAGAGCAGCAGCTCTGTGGTAGCATCCCAGAGCAGAAGGCACCATTTGCAGAACAGCCATTGCCACTGACATCTCTCCCTGATGTGTTGACATTTTCTCATTGTCAGCACAAAGATGAAACCACAGCCAATGGTCCAACAGAGGTGAGCACCAGTCTGCCAGCTTTCCAAAGCACACACCGTGCAGCAGAGACAAAAGATGAAAAAACATGTCCCGATTCTGACAGCAGTTTTTCTTCGTGCGCAGGCAAAGAGGAAACAGAAAGGCAAAGTCGTCCTTCCGCTCTGATGTCCCCTGAAAAGAGTTTCCAGCCATTTTTCCCAGATGTGCAGAGGGGTGAAAAAACAGAGGACTGTGGAGATGCTTCCCATGACATGGAGACCCATTTAGGAAGCAGTTCTGATTGTGGACAGAAATTTTCCTCATGTGAATACAAGCAGAGAAAGGGAGAACTCTCTCCCTCATTCATCAACCCGAGCCCCCATGAGCTCTCTGAAGACAGTGACCTCTCACAAGAGGAGGGTCACCCTTCAGTGCAGGGGAGACCACCCCCCCCTGGGAGCAGTCCCATGCAAAGTGCCACAGTGGAGGAAACCCCTCCAACATCAGTGAGTGATTCTGGAACCTCCCAGTCAGACTCCGATGTCCCGCCTGAGACTGAAGAATGTCCATCCATCACAGCAGATGCCAACATGGACTCAGATGAAGATGCTGATTTCCTCCCAGTGGACAAAGCTGTGGGGAATGCTCATCATGCCAGTTCTAGATCCAGCCACGATCCTCAGCCTGTTCCAATGTTAGATCCCCATCCTCACCCTCCTCACCCTGATGTTTGCATGGTAGACCCTGATATGTTGTTAAATGAGCAAAGCATGAGCAGAACTGATAAAATTTCCAAGAAAGACATAAAAGAAAAGAACAAAGGTGTGAGGAAGCCTTTGAGCAAACCCAAATCTTCCTCACCTGCCCACAAAGCAGATGTGAAAGGGAAACGATCACCCACTCCTGTGAAACAGTCATCGGACAAATCTCCAAAATCTGTCACTGCCAAAAAAGAAAGAGATGGAGGAGAAAAGCTCAAACCACGTAGTGTGCTGATGCCAGAGGATGAGTTATCCCGGACTAGTCACAGCAACCCTGGCAAGAGCCTTGTTAATGGCATCAAAACAAATCCTGGTAAGAAATCCTTCCTGAAAAATGCATTACCTCTATAGGTCCAACACAGAGAAAAGCACTGGGTTAAACAAAGCAGAACAGAGAACAGGCCTTCCCAGTCAGGCAAAGTTATATGAAAAGTTATAAGCAATGATAATGTTGAGATATACAAAAGGTTGATATGAAAGAGAAGTAGAGTCCTAGGAGTACTAGCAATTCACGGGGATGGCAGGAAGCCAGGATGGACCTTCCAGAAAGACTACTGTCATACGCTAGAATAGCATGCAAAGGCCATCAGAATGGAGAGGGGTGTGTGTGTGTTTAAGCAAATGTGGGTTATTAACAAAAATTAGGACTGAGTAATAATTGGGATGACAACTCTGCAAAAGTTAATAATGGAGATTTTTGATCCCCAGAGATAAGCTTCTGATCCTAAAGCTTTCCAATCCCTCCCCAAAAAATAGCAGAACTTCCTTTCTCTCCCAAGATCTGTGACAGCACTGGCCCAGAAATGTACCCAGGTCACCTCTGAGCAGTGGAGTGTGGATAAGTCTCAACTTCACTGCTGCAATGGAAAAGTCTTTCTGGAATCCAAGTGCTTCTGTGTTCATCTGAGTGTTTGTCCCTTGCAGGAGATATTTGAGAGCCTCTTGTTTCCTTTTTTCCAAAGCTTCCAATAGTCCTAAGAGCAGCTTGTCTGTGCCTATGGGTCCACCGGTCTACGTGGATTTGGCCTACATCCCCAACCACTGCAGTGGGAAGAACACAGATCCAGAGTTCTTCAAGCGGGTTCGAGCATCTTATTATGTTGTGAGTGGGAATGATGCAGCCAATGGAGAGCCAAGCCGTGCAGTGCTGGATGCGCTTCTGGAAGGGAAGTCTCAGTGGGGAGAGAACCTGCAGGTAGGTCACGGAAATGCAAAGGGGTGTGTCATGCTTTTGATGTCACAAATGCTCAGAAGAAGATGGGTATCATACCCGTCTTCTGAGTACACTGAGAGGAAGCAAGTGGTACTGGGCATACCCTGCTTTGCAGTCTCAGCAGAATAATTGCTTGTACTGATGATGAGGAGCACACCTGCAGAATGGTCTGAATGGAAGCAAATATGTCCTCTTTTCTACATCTTCCTGAGGGGAGGAAGCACTGAGAGATCATACACTCCTCCTTTACCTACTGCAGGATGAGCTTATCCTCAAGCAAAATCAAGCACCAACACAAACTGAATTTTCATCAGTGTCCCACACCCAGTGGCATCTGTTGGTAGCCTGACTTGCTGAAGATTTTTCTGACAGCAACTTACTAATAGAGTTTTTAAACAAGAATGTTCTACAACACAGTTTTTGCTTAGGCAGGTTTGCAAGACACCCCAGGGGGCACTCCTGAAGACACATACAGGGAGGTGTATATGTTCTTCCAGATGAAGCAGCCTCGTATTTCAAGGTCCCTGAGTTGCACACTGGGTCAATGGGCACATAGTGTCCATTAACAGTGACACTGCCAGCATTGTTCCTTTTCACACTGAAGGATCTTTCTGTTTCTGGAGCCCCAGAGCAGGATGCTCTCCCCTGCACTGCAGCCATTCTCATCATTATGGTGTCAGTACTGCCAGTTTGCAGCCAGTTCACAGAGCCCCATTGTGCTGGTACTGTATAAAATAAAGCGCTGCCTCAGAACCAGACATCTGAAAGACATTAAATAGAACAAGCAGTACCAAGGGTACAGTGTTCCAAAATTAACAAGAAATTTTAGCCTCAGCTCCTATGGGCATTGTTGGTCACTGCAGTTGTTCTCAATCATCCCTGCTGCTTTCTTTTCCCAGGTGACATTGATCCCAACACACGATACTGAGGTAACACGAGAATGGTATCAACAGACCCATGAGAAACAGCAGGAGCTAAACATCATGGTACTGGCAAGCAGCAGCACTGTTGTGATGCAGGATGAATCTTTTCCAGCCTGTAAGATTGAATTCTAAATCTCCCACATTTTGTGTTCATCCATTGACTCTTCAATCACCGATGCAACATGAGAGACACCATCTAATCACAGTCCAGTTCTTCTCTGGTTTAGTCTTCTACATGGTTCCCATTTGTCAGGCAATCGGGTATCCATCTTGCTCAGCACTGGATGCCATGAGGAAGAAATGCAGGGCTCTGTAATTTTCTGGACTGAGCTAAGAGTTTGTGCAAGAGCAGTTGCAGGCCAGGGGCACTTTCACCTTCCCTGCTTTATTCTGCTGCCTGTACAGTTTCTGTAGACTATCTTGGCTGTCTTGCTGCTGTGAGAGCTTGTTCTACTCTCTTCCTGGCTGCCTTGCCATTTAACCTGTAGCACCATGAACCTCACCTTTTTGGTGAGGGCTGAACTGCTGCTGCTGCATGCAGAGAGTCCATGGGAGGCAGGGGGCAGAGGTGAAATCTAACTTGCAAAGAAATTGCACCAGGGAGATGAGGGAAGACAGAACACCCTGACTATAATGGGACAGTGAAGGTCATTCTTCCATCTCCCCTCCTCAGCATACAGGAGGTGTTCTGAGCAAGGGGACCTGTGCTCCAACTAGGCACGACTACCACATGCCAGCTTGGCAGATTTCTGTCCCAAGTGCTTGCCTGTGGCATCCTGCAGCACCTGTTTGCTGTGCTCAGGGAGCTGGGATGAAGGACATGGCGGTGGGAAGGTTCAGCACATTCCTAACCTGCTAACTTGAGTTTCACACACACAGCAGCCAACTGTCTCCTGCACACCAGCTGTGTGGCAGGAGGAGGCACAGAGAGGCTGTGGCCTGAACAGTTACGTGAAAAGAGCATCCAAACGCACAACTACAGCCCCCTCAACAGCAGAAGGGCTGAAAAAACCTTGGCCACTGTTGGCCCAGGATGTACAAGAAACCTCCCTGTCCCTAAACCAAAGGCTCTGGAGGACTGTGGTGAGGCAGCCAAGGAGCACGCAGGCCATGCTGGGCGAGGCTGGTGCTCAGACAGTGTCGCTGCAGTGTGCCACCTTGCGCAGAGCAGCCATCTCCTTGCTGCCTGTGTGCCAAGGTTCAAGCCTTATAGTTGTGTTCAAGCTTTTTATTTCCCCCCAGGTGTCCAGGATGTGGGGAATAGAACTGGTGGTGTTAGGGAGGAGAAGGCCCTTCTCAAAATACTCGGGGAAAAGTAGTTTAGCAAGTGTAGTCATTCTCAGTTCCTCCACACTGTAGCAGGGATGTGTTGACAGTGCAGGTGAGGTACTGCTCATCCATGTGGTGCCACCTTGCAGCTTGTTCCCTGGCCTATGCATCACTGTGGGCACCTGTCCTTGCTCTCTGGATGTCCTGGCAGAAACAAGAATGTGTGCCCTGAGTGCATTGTGGCTACCCAACAGCCACCCAGAACCTCCTTGGCGCACAGACCTGTTTCAGCATGGGAGACACGTTCTCCCAGCAGGGAGTGGGGTGTTCAGCTGCACTAAGCCTGCAGCATCCACGAGCCTTTGCCACAGAGGATCTTACCACAAAGACAGCTTTTCTGTAAGACAAAGAGAGTGGCAGCAGGCTGTGCTCTGGGGAAGAAGGAGTAAGATGGAAAGCTGTGCTGCAATGGTTGACAGCACAAAGTATTTCCATCTGCTGTGATACTCACTGTCCTTGGCCCTCAGCAGAGGGCTGACTCCACCATGGGCATCCTCGGACCCTGTATTGCACTTGCCTGGGACACTTCAGTCTCAGTGCTAGTTTTCTGGCAGATGACATGAAGAAAATGCTGCTTAGAAACCTGCTCCTAGCACTAAAATGGAATTTCTAGGGAAATGGTCAATTTTGCATTTTAATTTATATATTTATTTTTTTTACTGTTAAGCTGCATTTTGTGTTAATATTATAATTTATACCTGTTAACATGATACCATATGCTTTTAATGTCAGTTCAGAGGTTTCTCAGTACAAACACTAACATGCTGCAATTTAAACAAAAGGAAAAGACCATTGTGAATTTGTGGGCAGCAAAAATGTCTCTGCAAGGCTGTGTCTAAAACCCAGCAGCTGCAGGATGAGGCCTGAGGCCAGCAGCCTCCCCAGGGCACAGCCAGCTCTTTGGCCATGGCCCTTGTTAGGAGCATGTGAGCTTACTCAGGGCTTTAGCAAATCCCTCCCCTGTGCTGTGTTCATTTTAACCATGGAATCACTCTGTGTCTGCCAGCATAATAAATGTCATTCTCAGTACCCCGATGGGGGTCAGCATTCATGAATGTTTGTTCTGGCAATTGCAGGCACTAGAACACCTGCCCCTGCCCCTCCCTGGAATGCTGGGAGGCTTTGCCTACAGTGCTTTGGGGAGACCCTGGTTCACCCGGTGCCAGCTGCAGGATGCCAGACACCAGAGGCACAAGCATGGCCCTCAATGGCTCCTGGGATCCCTCTGTGTAGCTAGATGTAAAAGCTAATGCACTAACTTTAGATAGACCCACACATGAATGTTTTCTCAATTTTAAACTTGAAGCAATTCTGACTAAGCAGCAGTAATAGTGAGGCTTTGTGAGGTGCCTGCATCCTCTAGGCAGGAGTGTGGCCACTGGCAGATTCCAGAAGGAAAGCTGCCCTCCACACTCTGCTCCTGCCCTCTGCAGCTCTGCTGCTTGGCTACCTTTATCCTACACCAGTTTGCTTTCCTGTCCTCAAGGCTCTACATTTTTTTTCAGTTTTTGTCGCAGTCTGTTCTGCCTTGAGCTTCTCTCACTCCCTATCTCCCTCTCCCCTCCACCCCCTTCCGTCTTAAAAAAACTACAGGGAAAAAGACTTATAAAAATGCTGATTATTGTAGAGTCTCACCCTGCTCAGGCCACAGGAGCCAGCAGGACCCATCCAGAGCCAGAGGTAATACAACACTATAAAGAGAAACAGTTAAACTCTGCTTTTGCTTGTTTCTGCATGTGGGCAACAACGCGTAACCTTCCTGTATGTAATAGGTAAAAAATACTATTTTAAACCTATAATTAAAAAGTGAACGTCTTAACTGTATTGAAATGGCATCTTGTGCTCCTAGCTTCTTCTATGCTAAATGTTTTAAGAAGAGAGCCCTGATTCTTTTCTTCAGCATCACATTTCTATTTGAATTCAGTTCCTTGAGTTCTGTCCTTTTGCCCATTTCCACAGTGAAACACTCTGTAACTAACTGCTGTCAAGAGAGGAGCCCAAAACATTAATAATAAAGCCACATTAATTGCGAACAAGAACATCTCCAGTGGTTTCCAACTGTTCTTTCAGTGAGCCCACGCTTGTAGGGCAGAAGCACACAGACATGGCAGTCGTGCCACCCTCCCATGCCCCCCAGCTTAGGTGAGCCCCAGCTTTTCCACCAACACCCCACCTTCACCAGCAGCTGCTAAACTTTCCTGTGACACAGGAAAGGGACATGCACCTAAGGCCACAGAGCCCGCCTGGGACAGCCAGCCCACTGCCTCTGGCCCCAGCAGGGTGACTGGTAGATCCCTCCTGCAGAACATCTGGGAGTCTTGCACAGCTGGCTAAAGGCTGTAGCGGGGAAAGCAGCTCCTAATAATCCAGTGAGGAGCCTGGCGTGGCCTGGCTGCTATGCAACACCACCAACTCCTCACAGTTCCAGAGTCATGCATTCCATTGCAGCTCTCTGCCAGTCCCTGCACTTCTTGGGAATGGCAACTCTGCCCAGTGCTGCTGGCACTCTTTGAGATGGAAAGGTCTCTGGCCCTGTGGCAGGCAGCAGACCTGTTGACTTGGGACCTGGGCCCAGGCATGCCAGGGATTCTATGCCACCTGACTCCACTGCAGCAGTTGGGCTTTTGCACTTCTGCAGAACTCCGACCTGACCTCCAACAAGGGAACTCAGCTCTTTCAGCTCTTTCAGCTACCTGTCAGAAAATGGGGACAGTTGCTGCTCTGCCTGTGCTGGAACACAGTCAGGAGAGGCTGATGCCCAGTTAGTTCTGTTCCTGCCTGTCTGTCCTCGGAAGGAAACAATGGCACAGGTGGATGCCAGGGAAAAAGAAGCAGTTCTGTGCTACAGTGCTCAGGAGAGAGGCCATCATTGCCACAGAGCACACCACAGCTTGTGCAGGGCCTGACGGAGAGCTTCAGGCAGCTGCCAAACCTGGTGCTGATGGGAGGAACCATGAACTGTTGCCATATACCAGGAACTATTTCTACACACAGCTACTTCTCAGGTAAATGAGCACTGTCGCTGGCTGTACTCCAGCTAACCAAGGTCCTGTGACTGCAATGCATTTCCCAAAGGTGTGCAGTGACAAGCATCAGGTTCTGTAGGGGTCAGCACCTGAGAGCCACACCCCCACCCCACAGGGCCCTGATCCATGCCCCTCTCGGCAATGACACCCTGCAGTAGGTGCTCAGGGCAACCACCCTGCCCAGGCACTGTCCCCTGACAGAAACATGCAGGTCCTGGCAGGAGATGTGGCTGGGGTGCAGCAGGGACATGGCTGCCAGAGCAGTGCTGGTGGCAGCAGGTGCCACAGGCCAGTGCCTGTGCCACAGCAAGCAGTGCCCGAGGGGAAATCTCATGCTGCTCAGTCACCTGTAGTCCCTCAGCCAGCGCTGGGGCCAGGGCTGGCTGCAACCCCATGGCCAAGGTCTCTGTGCAGATCTGTAATGCAGGGAGAGTACAACGCAAGGCAGGCACAGCCTGTGGGGAGGGGGGCTGGGGTGCCCCCCAGCCAGTGCTGTACTCTGGGCGGCTGCATGACTGCTCCATTCCCAGTGCAAGTAAAACCTTTCTTACATGCCCAAACTGGCAGCTTGGGATTACTGGGCATAAGGAAAAGGACATGACACCCAGGATGTACTTGAAGTGATGGTAAGATGTGGACCAGGTGAAAGGAGCTGAACACACCATCCCAGTGTCTTCATTTTACCACAAACCCCCCTCAGACCTGGGAAGCCAGGAGCTCTTCCCCAGTATGACCAGTTCTGCCATGCAGGAAAAAAGAGGTTTTTTTCCTGGCCTGGAGCCTGTGCATGTATTCCAGGTCTGACTCCAGCTACAGCTGCTCTTCCAGGACAACAGAGTGTGAGCAGGGCTTACTGTTCCAGGCACCTGCTAGCTTTGGCACATTCACACTGCTGCCAAGTCAGCATCAGAGACACAGAAACACTGGACCCACAGCATCGATTTACTGTGAACACACATTGTCACAAAACAGCATAGAGATCTTTGGGCACAGCTTCACAACAACACAGATCCTAGCTACAGACAGACACACAGACTTGTCCATAAATACAGGAGGAGTAGGAAGCACAGCCCTGGCCGGCACTCAGGATGCGGCAGGGACACCCGTATCAATCTTGCCCTCAGGCTTGTGCTCACAAGGCATTTACATAAATAGTCATTAAATACTTTTCATTTTATATATAATAAAGATTTATCCTTATTGGTTTCTAATAGTCCTGAATTGTCAAAATAGCAGTTTCTTTTAATCCCTGTCACCAAGACTTCAGAGCTGTACCCTGCCTGATGCTTGGGGATGAGAAAAAAAAACCTGTCTGTCCTCCCTGCACACCCCTCTCAGGCTGGATCCCCAGGCTCCTGCCTGTCCCAGCCCAGCAGGGAAACATCCAAGGCCACACCAAAGGGATGTTTCCTTGCAAGTGGCAGTCAAACCTGATGCACTCACTACCCTTCATTTCCACACTCATTCAGAGTGCTTTCTGCTTCTGCTAGTTTTCCTGCAATGGACTCTCTGGACCTGATTTTGGTGGCCAGCAGTGGGAATTGAGAGAGGAAGAAGGAAGTAACAGAGAGGTTGGTGGTTGTGATACATCTGATTAATTTGGGCTCAGAATGCCTTTCTCGGAAGGCTGCGAGCCAAAAAGTCACGAGGGAGGATCTGTCCCTTTTGGACTTACCTTGCTAAAAGCCTTGGCTGTACCAGTCCTCTAATGCCACTGTCCCAGTGAGCACAAAGCCCTTGGGACACCAGTGCAGCACCATGTCCCTGCTCCATCGAGGTGCCATGCCAGTACCAAGACCGCATTGTTGTTCATTTAACGAGGCAAACATTCTTGTTGAATGGCAAAGAGCTGGCTTGTGGAGGAGGAAAGCACTCTCTTCCACACCAGAGAGTGTGACCCAGGCACATGGCTTCTTTGCTACAGACTGCCAGCTGTGTGCATTGCCATGCAGGAAGTCGGGCTGCTTTCACGCTAGAAGTGCTTGCAATGTGCTGTCCAGTAAGCCACTAATTTTGCTGATCCTTCTGACACAGCAGCTGCAGTTCCTCCATGTTCTTCTCAGGAGGCAGTGGCTGCACTTGGCACAGGTGACCAGAGAGGAGCTGGTCTGACAGAGCACTGTCCCCCAGCAGCTCCTTGCCTGTATGCTCTGGGTCTAACACCTCTCCCAGCAGCTCCTCTTCACAGGGCACCAGGATCTCTTTGGACAGACCAGACGGATCCAGGCCAGTCATTCCCTTGACAGACCCCTCACCTGCCTTTGCTATCTCCCCAACAAGCCTCAGGTCAAATCCTTCACCACACTTTGGGTTTCCTATGTTAATTGGCTCTAACATTTCCCCAGATGATTTTTCTCCATGAGGCTCCCCCATGCTCTTCTCTTCTGGGTTAGCATCCCCCCCTGCCAGCTCCTTCTTGCACAGCTCCAGGATCTTGCCTGGCTCTGGGCCCTTATTCCAGATCAGGGTCTCTGGGGCACTTGGCTCTGCTAGTGACAGCCCAGACACACCCCCCTGCATGTCAAGCCCTCTGCCTGCAGCTTGACTCTCTTCCTGCTCAGGGGATCGGCTAGTGAGTTGCTCCTCACTTTTTGGAGGGCTGATGGAAAGTTTCTCAGTGAAGCTGAAATGAGCACAGTTATCCACAGAAGTTGGCGAGGACGGGCCTGCACTGGAGACAGTACTGGAAGGGCCACTGCTGTCTGCAAAGAGAAAGAAAAATCTTAAAACATGTAGCTAGTATTTCCCCACCCAAACTGTCACAGTCCTGCTGTTCTACAACCAAGAGGTGAGGGCTGTCAATATCCCATGTGACCTGTCAGGGGCTCGCAGCTGGTCTTGGGGATTTCTGGCAGTTCAGCTGACGAAAACCCAAGCACACAGAGTACAATTCCATCTTGTAACCCAGTGCTATGCTGGTATACAGCCAAGAGTGGATTCTGCTGTTACTGCACAGAGTGTGAAGTGTGATGTTTGGCTTCAAAATAAAAACAAATTTATTTAATTCCCTTACTACTACGGAACAATCCCAGCTTCAGTTTGCTCCTTCTGGTTCCTGACACACACAGTCCTTGAGTGTTGAGCGAGAGTCAACACTAGAGAAAAAAATATTGATTCTCTACCAATGCTTATTCTTGCCTTATATTGCACAATACGCAAAACTAGAGAAATACCTAGATCGTATCTAACCCAATAAAGGAGGAGAACTAAACAACTGTTTTCAGTCAGACTGGTTTCCGGACCTTGCTGACTTCACAAACTTCTCTCCCTCCCCATCACATTTGCCCCTGCCCGAGAGGGGAGCACACTCACACCAAGGGGGCTTATCCGACCGCTGGCGCAACGGCAAGGATGATGACGACAGGATTCGCTGGGACGTAAAGGGGTCTCCTGGTATCTGGCTGCCAATCATTGAATCAAACAAAGCTTCAAGAAATAAAACCACACAGCTCAGTAATATTCCAACAGAAATAAAGGAATGGTTTGTAGCCCAGTAGTCATGAGCAGGCGCGCTGGGAAGAGTTAAAGACCAGTGGCAATTCAGAGCCATGCCTGCCCATCGGCTCCTGGGAATCTGAAGCTAAGATTTCCAAAACTGGAGTTTGTATCCTCATCACCATACCCATCAGCTAGACAGACCTGACGGATAATTTGTCAAGTAAGTGGTCTAGGATGGCTAGGGCCCCATGGCTCATTCCTGGGCTAGAACACTCTGGGACAGGCTCCAGGGACTGCATTTATCTCCAGTCCTGTCAGGCTGATCTGTCCTGAGAATGTAAAAGACCAGGAGCGCTCCTTGCCTTGCCAGAGACAAGCCCACCTGACCAGTACCTGCAGTGGACTGGACATGCGATTCGCTGCAACTCCTGCACACGGCTGTCAGGAACTCGTTGACCTGCCGCAAAGAGAGGGAGTTGTGCAGGGTCTCCAGGGGATAAATGGTGGGAACCATGGAACAGCCTTCAAAACCTGGAAAGAGACCCAATCAGAAAATGAACAGACGAAACAGCAGGGTAAATCCATGCAGGAGCACTCATGGCTGAAGGAGCTGGGCACTCTGGAAACCAAACAGGCACACTCAGGCCTCAGGTCACCTCGTCTAGCCCAAGAAAATCACCACGAAGCAATCCCATGCAGTAACAGATCTGAAAGCAAGCACCTGGGTACACATAGAGGGGAGAGGAGGAAAAATATCTGGCAGTTGCCATTTTTGTTGCTGAGCTTGGGATACTTCAAATACACAGCCATGACAGAGAACTTGGCACAGAGCTTGGCACAGTGCCCCCACTTACAGAAGCCAAACAGAATCAAAGTGGTGCCGACAGAATCGCCATTAAAGAGACCCCACTACTGGCACAGCCCCCTCCCCACAGCAGGGAGCACACACTGCGGCAGCCGCAAGGAGCCACAGAACCTCCCTGTCACAGCAGCCCCCTCGTGCACGCCTGACACACTGTGTCCAAGAGAAGGGCTGGGTAATGATTTGAATTATTTGTCCCCTTAACTAGACTTCACTGACAGCAAACCCAGAATGAGCAGGCATCTCAGCATGTAACAGATGCTCAGAGCTAAGCTGCGTCACAACCATTCAGAATAAATCCTTTGCTGCTCAAGCCAGCAGAGTATCATAGCAAAGTATCTTCCTCTTCATCCCAGCTTCCCGGAAATGCCTTGTGGAACCAAGCCAATCTGAACTGTCAGAGGAGCATGGAAGAAACAGATGAGTCCCCGGGTATATGGAATGAAGCTGCCTCCTGCTCTGCACCTCTCAAGTTTAATGGCCTCTCAACTCCTCAGGGTTGGGCTTCCCATTCTGTGACTCCCCAGTCTCCTCCAAGGACCTCAAAAAGACTCTGGAAAGGAACTGCGTTTGTTTCTACAGAGAAGGAAAAATGCTTTGAAATGCAAAAAGTAAGAGAGTTCTTGATGCAATCTGTGGCAGCATGCCTGCCCAGTACACTGACAGGATAAAACTGACCCCTGCAGCCTGGCAGCACCTCAGGAGAAGCCCTGGAGCACCTGTTTGTGTAGTTCAGACAGTTGTACCAGTCACCTCCAGGACAGGCTCTGCTCCAATACCCTCACCTAGCCCAGTTCTGCAAGAGGCAAGGAGCATGAGCCATGAAGGTGTTCACTGCAATAAATAACAGTTGCTGGAAGTAAAGAATCCTCCAGAGGGTTCACGAGATTACCTATGCCACAAAGGGCCTACAAACATAATTCAAGAGAGGAAGGATAACAAATCCTTGGCTAGGATGAAGAGACATAAGACACAGGAAAAAGACCACATTCTTCTGTCTGTTGCTGAGAAGTCCTGAGAGCAGAAGTTCTGAGCAAGGAAGAACACACCTTCATTTTCTCAGAGCCTCCTGCGAAACAGCGCTAAAGGAAAAGGGTGAGGGCAAAACTTAAAACAGTCATGGGATATAGTTATGGAGCAGCCCAGTTTGAGGCTAATGTCATTTCACAACAGAATCTGGTCTGAGAGGGGCCAAAGTTGGCTCAGGTATTGGGGTCTCCAAAGAAAAAAGGAAGTGTTAATATAAGATAGGGCAAAGCCATGTTGTTTCAAGGTACACCAAGGGCACCAGTGGGAATATACCTGTATCCCCAAAGTGCCAGGTGCCTCCTCATGCAACTCTGCACAGCACTGCGGCACTGCACCACTCTCAAGCAAGCAGAGTAAAATGGCCAAAGTTTCCTCTTTCAAGGTGGAGGAGTACTGTGTTCAAGGAACCCCTCTCGTTTGTGTAGGGGACCCCACATCTCTGCACACTGCCCTAGACCTGCTGAGCTGCTGGGGAGAGGCCAACCACAGCACTGCTAAGGCAGCAGCTATCACTATGGATCACAATCCCTACATGTCTGCAGCGAAGGCTCCAACCACTGCTGCACCACACACAGTTAGCAAAGAACCAACACCTTAGGGAAGGGGCAAGAAAAATAAAATATGAGAGCAAGCCACAGGAACCATCCAAGACTGACAGTTACTCTGTGCTGACCATGCACCTACTGCTGATGCTCCCCCAAACTCTTTCCTGGGGCCTGAAGGGCAGGAGTCAGTGATGCAGACAATGGCATGAGAAACTGGACAGAATTCCACCCATTTTGTACCAACATCCAACAGCAGGCCACAGAGGAAGTTCTGCGTGCCAATGTTCTGTATGCCAGCTCTTCTGGAGTGAAGAAGCACTTGTCCAGTCTCAGCACAAACAAAAGCACTCCCCAGGCTCCTCTCTGACATGCATGATCAGTCCAGCCCTATTTTCTTGGACAAACTCCAACATGCCACGTGTATTGTATACAAAGGATTACGAGTCTAGACAGCACATGTGACTGTCACCTGCCCCAAACATCAGTGACCCACAGCTCAGAATTGCTCTGGACATTGTGAGCCTCTTCCATATTCTCATCTCCCCTTGAACTCAATTAAGCTCCCAACATCCCCATGTACAGTGGTGTGGAGCTTGGAAAAAAATCACTTCTGTCCAAAGTGTCTCAACTCACTCCATTAGAAACCTTCTTGCTCCTGGAACTACACGAAACTGTGGATCCCCACCCCTCCTCTCGGACCACTATTACAAACATCCTTCCCAGATTTCTAATTTCTCAAATTTCTACTTTTTCCACATTGTCTCGAGTGATGATGATGGTCAGAACCCACTATTTTATATATAAGAGTTTGGGGCTGTTTCCCTTTGTAATTTAAATATATTTACATTGAACATCACTGCTACTTTCCTGCTCATGATCACAGGGCCGTTCTCTGTTTGTCCATAGCTGACCTTTGGCTTCAGTACCAGTGTGATTCGTTACCAACATGAACTTACTTCACGCTACTCTTTCTCCCACCTATGACCACACAGATTCCCAGACATTCCTTCAGGGCTCCACTATTGATCTTTCCAACTACGGATGCCAACTACATACTTTTGACTCACTGATTCTATCTTCTAATTCATGTTTCCTTTGTGCGGATAGAAGTACAGCAGAAAGCCAAAAGAGGACAGAAGAATGCAGTTTTCACAAGGAAGAAACCTGGGCTGTCAACTATGTCTCCTCTGAGAAGAGTTGCAGCAGGAATCCCAAACACATCAATGAACTGTGGGCTTGCTGATGGACGGGGAAAACAGCATGAACTCAATGGTGGAGATTTGATTTCCAGCTGGGAGGGCTGCTGTGCTGGTAAGGTGTTAGGTAAGGAGCTCCTAATGCCTGTGTTTGGCTGTATTGGGGCAGGATGCACCTCCCAGCAGCCTGCTGTGTCCAAAGCAGGCTGAGCTCATTTCCTCTACCCACCCGAGCTCACGAGCATGGCCAAGACTTGCAGCAGGGAAAGCTCAGTCCTGCCTCTGGAGCAGTCTGCTGTGATCATGCATCTCCTCCCATGAAGCAATTCTGCTCCTCTTTAGCATTTGTTGCCAGGAGACTAAGGAATTGTCCTTATTACATGTGAAAAGCAAGTAACTGTCTCCAAATTGCCTGCTTGACAGAAAGGGCCATATCAAGGGAAAACAGACTGTGTAAGGAAAATTCTCATCTTCCAGGCTCTGAAAATGCTCAGTCCTGCTGCTTCACTACATGGAAGGCTGCACTGTCCGTGCCCCTTCCACCTGTGGGTCTGAATGGAAAAGGGGGTCCATGCATCACACCACACAGCTCAGCAAGCCACATGCTCCGAGCAGCTCCTATGGTGCAGGTGAACCTCAGCAGCCAGACCCAGCTCACTGCCTCGTTCAGGAAGCAGCAGTCTTTCTGCCTGTGTGAGAAGCACCAAGGCCTCCATGCACCAGACTTCCTGTCTGTGACAGAGGCTGAAAAACACCAGAGAAACAGCAGCAAGCTTTGGTTTATAACATCTGGATTCAACGCTGAAGTCGCCTACCTCTTCCCACCAGAGACAGGACACACTGAGAGGCCCTATCAGGCAGGAAAGATGCCATGCAGTGCAGCCACACAGAAGCTCAGCTCTACCCTGTCTTAACTCAGCCTCTCTAGATACAACACACCCACAAGCACTCACTTCCCCAAAATTTCCACAGCAAGTTCACTCAGCTTGTGACCAGCTGCAGCACCTCCTTAATCTCTTCTTCCTATACTCTCACTACTCACTTTGGTTCCTCCATTACTATGGGGACACCCCATGGCAGCTCCCCAAGACCTGCACAGAGCATCCTGCCAGCAGGACATCCCATTAATAGGAGCTCAGCACCTACCCTGAAGGGAGCTTAAGGGCTTACCCTGGCTAAAGGAAGGAGGCAACAAACAATTGCCAAAGATGGAAAGAGCAGTTAACAGCCACATGGGGAGCAGCAGCTCCATGTGGAAAGGCTTCTGCCTAATGCTCCAAAACTGCTGGTACAATAGCCCACAAAACTTGCTGCAGCAGCAGCCCAGAGAGCTTGGGGATTCGGTGAGGGAAACTCTTTCCTTTTTTTAGAAGCAAAGCATAGTTTGCACTCTCAAGCAGACACTGGTCCCTGCTCAGCTACAAGAGCACGGGACAGAGGCAGCTGCAGCGTGCAGTACCGTAGAGACACTCCAAGTCATCCTGCCCTGAGATCAGCCAGCTCCTGAAGAGGCGCAGGTGGTAGGAGCACTGCTGCAGGTGATGGGCTAGAGTGGCATCCAAGGAGATGGTCCGGCTCGTGGCACAGTCAGAGGAAAAACGGCGTAGCAACTGGGCAACGTGCTGGTGCTCCAACACATCTGGAGGAAAGGGGCCATAGAGAGTGAGAGGAGAGGGGCAGGTACAGCCGGGGACAGAGAAACTGTGGAGATGCAGGGATGGAGCTGCCAGCACCAGGGCTGCTGGGTGAGAAGGACCCACACCACACACTAAGCCAAATCCCTCCCACAGCGAGTAGGTCAGGAACGCCCTTAGGAGTTATGCCCCCCAGTGACACCAGGGCAAACCAGACTCCCACCCAGCCCAGGCTTCGCCCAGCTGCAGCACAGGGCAGCACCTGAGCAGTGAGGGTAAGGGAAAATCTGACAAGTGAATAAATTTTAGGACACATTCCAAGTCCAACACAGTTCAGGTTTGGCTAGATAAAAAGATGAGGCTCAGGGCCAGACTTGCCCTCCCGCAGCTGAGATGAGAAATCCAACAGTGCCAAGACTGCCAACAGTGTTTGAGTCCTGCACCCAAGTGCAGCCAGGCACATCAGCACGGGGAAGGAGCAAATGGCTCAGTGTCAAATGAGCAGAAGCTGTGCAAAGGACTGAGGGACAGCAGGGTTTGACTGAGAGCCAAGTGCTGAAGAACAGAGAGTGCAGAAGAACAGAGGGAGCACAGAAACACTGACTTTCCCTGTCTTTGAGAACAGCTCTGTGCAATCTTCTGTGGTATCCTTGCATGGCAGACAAGACACCAGCATGCACACGTCTTCTTCCTATACACAGCATCAGGACTCATGTCACCCACCCAAGACTTGTATGACCAGGGCATAAAAACATCTGGCTTGATGCTGTGCTTGACCACTACCCTGGTTCACCCATTCCATTTCACCACACCAAAGCAGCTCTCCAGAAACCAAATCCAGACTCAGAGCTGGGAACACTTTTTGCATTCAGTTTTTTAAGTGGTTCATTGGGTAAACATCCCTCCTGCTCAAAGCAGTGCCAATCCTAGACCAAATATCCCTGACTTTGAGCTCTCACCTGCTGAACCCCTGTCTTTGTTTTCTTGATTAAGAAGCACTTTGCCATCAGAAATATTAACTGGGTTTTTGGAAGAAACATGATGCCTGATTTCACCCTATCATATTTGGAGCAGGGGCAACAGCGTTATAGCATGTCTTAGGAAAGGCTGGAACTTTGTACAACTTTGCAGGCAAGATAAACAACACACCCTGCTGACACATACCATGTGATCTCTGATGGTGTCCAGACAAATACAGACAAATCAAGCAGTTGGCCACTCTGGGAAAACCAAAACAAGCAAACACAGAGAATAGGCTCCCTCTAGTTTTTGAAACAGTAAAGCCACAGTGAGCTGCCCTTTCCCATTTCATCCTTCCCAAAACTTTGATTTTCAGAACAGTCTTCTGAATTTCATTCATCTTCCAGATTACACCAAGCAGGATGTCTTCATATTCGCAAGCTGCCTTGATCACATCAGGCAGAAATACTTGGTAGCGTTCAGTGATCTCCTTTGGTTCCAACTTGTCTCAGCAGCAGGAGCCATGCAAGAGGAGGGGTGCTGTGAAACCTTTTTAAAAGTATCTGTGCAAGAGTTGGAGAGTAAACACTGGTTCAAGGCACCTGCTAAAACAGAGCTAGTGGCCTGTAACCTCACAGACTCACACTTTGGTTGTCAGGTAAGTAGCAACATAGAGCAGAGATAGTTAATTAGCAGAAGCTCTGTCAGAATCTGTCACCAAGCCTTTCCAGAGATACAGGTAGGATGGGATGAAACAGATGAAGCCACCCCAGGTAGCAGGATGCTCATCCCCTTCCCCCAAGCCACCACCATACACCAACAGCAGACAAGTAAGAGCTCTGGAGAGACACAGTTCACAGGGTAATGTCCGCAGAAAAGGTGAGCCTACCTGTGCCAACATCACCACGCTTGGAGGAACCACAGGACCAGCCTAACAGAGCGGTTTGACAACAGGAGGCCATAAGGCTACCAGTACTCCTGACACAGAACACCAGGTGCACTTCCTTCTTTCCCACCATACACTAGGCCCTTCCAGGTGACACACAGCTGTCCTAGTGTTATTCTTGTTTTCATTCTGCCAATCTGAAGTGTAGAAACTGAGGACCTGAGCTGCTGATGCTTCATGATATGGAGTGGGCATCAGCCCAATCCAGTGGTATTCTGCCCCTGATCCCCACTCTCCCGAAAGGGAGTGTGACAAAATACTTTAATGTCACTGTGGAGTTAAAGGCTGCTTTTAGCAGAGAACTCACAGAGCCATGGCTTTTGCCTTTTCCCCTGGGACAAAAACACCTCAGGGGAGAGCAGAGGCACCACTGAGAAGTAAGAGGGTATGAGTGAGCACATTAGTCACAAGGAGGCAATGGAGGAAGGTGAAGCATGTTTGGACACCAGATACACAAACACAAAAAAAAAAACGCAAGAAGGCTGCGAGGAGAACATGTGCAGAGAAAACTGAACGTGAGCAAGGGGTTAGAAGTGTGAGGGAACATCAAATCCAGAAAGCAAACATACCATTAGTCGGATGCTTTGCAAACGACACAGAAAATCGTTTTACGGCTGGCATAGACAAGAGCTCTGAGGAAATAAAAACAGATCATCTCAGTTAACAGCCTGCTTCAAAGGAGCCCCCGACCTTCATACACTTGAGTACACTTTCAGGTTCACCTTCCTGACCCCCACAACAGCTGCTCCCACTGGCACTGCTGTAGCACCCAACACTCCACCTGTGAGCCCGACTGAACCATCCTGCATCTCCCCAGCCCCTGCACCGCCCTGCCAGGGTCTCCCCAACACTACATTCTCAGCCACACTCTCAATCCCTCTCAGTCAGCAACTCACACCTTCCCAGCACACCAGGCTCAGTCCAGTGCAGAGTGCAGCCAGGCCATGCTCGCAGCCACCAGAGCACACGTCCCAGCAAGTAGCAGTACCACAGGATTGTTCTCAGGATTCACCTCTGCCCAAGGAAAACACTGTTCTGCAGAGGGACTAAAGAGGTCCAGCACAGGTACAACTCAAAACAACCTCTTAATGCAAGCTGTACAGAGCCATTTATGAATTTAAAGGTAAATCACCTGAGTAGGGAAGAAGCACAAGACCCATGAAGACATGCCTCTATAGTTCTCTGCTCAAAACATTTCAGTACAGGGGAAGCTTTAGGATACACCTGTCAGAGTGGTCCTCAGACTTCTCCTGCTCCAGGCCAGGTCTAGCTCTCCCATATAAATCACATATCAGGAAGACCATGCAAGGACAGACACTGTGCATCTAATGGGGTGCAAACAGATAGGCTTTAAAGGACATGGATTAGGCTCCATATGCACACACACACCAAAAAAAAAAAAAAANNNAAAAAAAAAAAAAAAAAAAGCTGGAAACTTGGTTTTCTCCACACTGGAAATTCCTCAGCTATCATGAAAAAGAATTACCTGGATCAGACCATCTATATATCATCTGTATGTAGGATTTGATGTGAGATCCCAGCCAATCATACCTTTTGCTGCTATTTGGGATCTTTCAGGAAATAGCAGAAAAACTTTTTATTTCTCTTTCATGTTTCATGCATCCATTCTCCCTAGCCCACAGGGTGGGTATGCCTATCCTCCTCATCAGTGTACCAATGCATGCCCCACACCTTCAACGTGCTCCTAAGCTACATGCAGTGGCTTGGCCAAATAATGTATCTAAACCAACTCTCACTGAAATTTCCTCCTCTAGTACACCAGCCCTAAAAATTCTTTTTCTTTCTTTAAACTCAACAAACAGCATGACAATCTTCCCTACACATGCAATCCCTTAGAAGTGTCTAAGCCCTGGAGAGCCAGGCAGCTGGTGACAGTCTCCATCCCACCCACACCTCCCCTTGCCCTGAGGGCACATCAACTGAAATAGCACTGACCCAGCTTACTGGATCCCTGGCTTCAGGCAAGCCAACTTGAAATCACAACCATCCATGGACCTTCCCTCAGCCTAAGGTTGAGAAAACTTTCAGCTGAAGTGTTCCTTAGCCCTCCTCCAGCTCCAAGCAAAAAAGACTTCAGAAATAAGTGCCCTTGAAACTTCCCTGGAACAAGGCAAGTTAACATTGGTGAAGTGCTATATGCCTCACACTGCACCTTGAAGCACCACAGCCATGAAAAACTATCAAAGACTTCAGGCAAAAATGTGCTGCTTTTCAACGTTATTAGTCTAAAGAGTGTGGAAAAGGCCTTGAAACAAATGTTCTCCAAGAGTCTGCTGTAGCTGCAGTGCCACTGACCGCAACCACATGTAGTGATGTTTGGATTCAATTCCATTGTTCAGTATTTCAATAGTGCTCATTTAAGCAGAAACATATAGATCAAGGGCTCATTTCACATTCCAAACTACCTTCCCCAAAAGCTAAATGCCCTTCTGCTTCCTCCTTTTTTTCCCAAGGCCCTAACACCTTCCCTCCAAAAGCCCTTATTGCAGCAAGGCATGGACAGCACAGGGTCCCAGGGTGTGCCAAGGAACATGAAAACAGAGGTATAACATCAAGGTTTATAATTCTGAGCCGTTAGAGACATGCTAGTCAATTAAGTCTGCATTTTGGGTACTCGAGGGTACGTACAACTGCATCTCAGCATGCAGAGACCTCGTCACTGAAATGAGGCTTATGCAGCAGGAGTCCACGGCCTTGAATGCCTGTAGCCTGCTGCAGGCATATCCTGCTACACAGCCTACAAAGACAGGCAGCCCAGCACCAGGACTGAGCAGGTCTGTTCCATGCTCAGCTCGGCACAGAGCAGTCTCTGACGCTTGTCCCTGAGAATCAGTGCTTCGGCTCCCACTCCTCACAGAGTCAGGAAAGAACAGCAGCCAGGGCCTTTGCTGGTCTTTTCAGAGGCTCCATGTGACTCACACCCTGGTCTTGTGCCAAACACCACCACCTTATTCTGCAACCTGTGAGTAGCCAGTACTTGCTGCCTGGAGCAGCTCAGACTGGTACAGTGGGGTTGACAACAGTCTGACAACACTTCCACTTCACCCTCCCTGCCACTGTCATTCACAGCCCACTGTGTGCCAGAGAGTGCCCTGAGGAGGTGAGAACTAGCTCACCTTTTCTCTTACACAAGAAAAGCAGCACAGGCACCTAGTGTATATAATGGCACCTACAGAGTTCCAACAGGCCTGAGAATTGGACAATATCTTTCCATCCTGATTTGCTAGGCCATTTTCCTTGCCTCAAAACTGGACAAAAATCCAGATGAACCAACCTCCTGTCTTCCCCAAAGTACTGCTTTAATCCTCTTCCCACCTTGAAATCCAGCTATGTTAACATTCCTTATGATCCCAGTAAGAAAGGCACTCAGATTCTGTATTGATTAAAATATCAAAAAGATAAGACATCCAAGACAAACAACCTTACATCCACCCAGTCAGATGCTGGGAAACCTTAGCTGGATTTCCAACCTTGTCAGAGTATGCTGTGCAGACCCTGCCCATGGAGCTCCTCAAATCAGCGCCCCAACAAATGGTACGTAAATCAGTACTTAAGAGTCTGAGTGAGTGTCTTTCCTATTGGGACCACAGTGGACACCTGCACTTGTGCATTACACCTCCAGCTGTTCCAGGACAGCTCAACCTGTCCCTGTGCCCCAACTTCATTGCCAAAAACAACCCTCTGCTGCTCCCTGCACATGGCACCAAGTGCTGCTGGCATGTCAGGGTGCAGCTGCAGCACCTGGAGCACCTGCACCCATGGGCACAGAGCAACGTTTGCAACCTTGGCCCCAATGCCTGCCCCAGATTGTCTTGCTGACCTTCCTGGCAGCTTTTGCACAGCTGCACAGAAACCAGACTTTCCAGTCCTTCTGCAGTACTTCATCCAAACAGCTCACTTAGCTCTCACCTTTCAGGCATATTGCCCTTGCCTCCTGAGAGCTACCTCAGACTCTGCTGCATGCTCAGCCTTGCTCTAATGCCCATCTTGTCCATGCCCAAGCATATCATTCTGTCTCTGGGATGGCTTCGCCTTCCACGGGGAAAGCATTACTGTCCCAAAAAGAGCTTCATTTATCGCCAGCAAGATGACCACAGTAAGCAAGATGATGTGATCTGCTGGATTTTCATACCAGGACAAACCTATTTAATACCTAGATCAATAACTCCCTCTTCACAACAGCAAGTACTATTAAAACATCGGAACAAAATCAGACCCCAGCAATAACACACATCAGCCTAAAACTCCTCTGACAATGTCAGCTCCTTTCTGTCCTAGCCAAGGATCATGATTTCTTGGGATATGGTAAAATTTGTCATTGTAGATGTGGCGAATACATTCAACTGTCAACGTTTTCAGCAGTCCAAGTCTGCGCCACAGGCACATCTTGAGACACCAATGTCCACAAAGTACTACCGTGCTGCCACGGAACACACATACCGTCTTTGTATGTCAGGCTGCTGGCAAACTTTTTGCCATGGCTGCGTGCGTAGTCCTGGAGGTTGGGGGCACTGGAGGAGCCTCCCAGCACAGTGGTGCTAAACAGCCCGGTGCACTGTGACCCTGGAAAGGCAGGGAAGCTGTTAGTAACACATATCCACTGCATGCAGAAAAGCAGGGTTAGTCAAAGAGAATGAACTGGCCACTTCAAAAGAAACTTCAGGAAGAAACACGATGTCTGGAAGCACAGGGAGGCTGTCTTCTCCATTCTAAATTCCACAGTGCCAAATGCAGAGCAGGTAGCCCAAACCTCAGCACCAGGAAAGTTCCTAACTCCATCCAGGGGTTTACTTTCGTTTGGCTTTATTGCCCTGACCTAAGAGAAACACCTTCACCCCTTTCAATCAGCACAGATACACACTGATGTCAGAACAGTCAGGATGCTGAACCACTAATGATCATGTCACAGAGGTTCATTGCTCTGTTCTTCTGCCCTTTTCTCTTTGGAAAGCTCCTTTTTGTGTAGGACACTGAGGAGAGGAAAGAACTGTCTGATCTGTGGATCTGCCAGCATGGATTCATCTCCAGTCAAACAAACAGAGAAAGTGCTCTGACCAGAGGGCTTGTGCTCAGAGACTCATACTTTGCAGACATTCTGTACTCAGTCATGTCTCACTGCCCCAGCACAGGAGCAATTGGTCCGTGAACAAGCCTTGCAAAGCACCAGATGTGCACATAGCATAGAACTTTGCCTACTCTGTGTCAAGGAACCTCCACCATGCAAGGTGGAGGGCAACCTGATTCCTGGTGCTTTGGCTTTGCTTCTCCAAGGCACAGTGCTCTGAAGACTGACTTGACTTGGTGTGATATTTAGAGAACACCAGGCATTTGAAAGAGGATTCTTTCAACCGACTGAGGAAAGCAGTTGAGACAAAACCTTATTAAGAGCCAGACACAGCCACTGATGGGTTGTAAAATCTCTCCTGAACAGTCTTACTGCTGCATTCTGCACTGAGAATACGGACTGCTGAAACCAACATTATTCATACAAAAGACTTCCAGAAACAAGCAGATTGGTCTGGTTCCACCTTGTTTGCCAGGGTAAAAAGCCTGCAACACTGTCTAATAGTATTTATATGGAACAGTGCAACTGTTACTGCTATGAATGAGATCCTGCCTACACTGGAAGCAGATCTTGATTCTAAAATGCTGCATCATAGCATGATTTAGGTTGGAAGGAGCCTGAAGCTTCTTTTCCAACACAGTTGGTCCCAGCAGGACCAACTTGGATCAGCTTGCTAGGGTTTGTCCAATCAAGTTATCAATACCTCCAAGAAAGGAAATTTCACAGTCTCTCTGGGCCCCTACTCTAACATCTGGCACATTCATGGTGGGTGAAAAATTTGATCCTCCTAGCTAATTGGAACTTCTTGTGCTGCAACTTGTGTTCATTGGCTCTCCACCAACCAGCACAGGGCTTTGGGGATAGTCTGTCTCCGTCCCCTCTGCAACCTCCCATTTAGGTGGTGAAAGAGCCTTAAGGTCTCCAGTTCCCACAAGTTCTCCAGTTTCTCCTCCAATGACATGTGCTCCAGGCTTCCCATCCATTTCCACTGCCCCACAGTGGGCTCACAGTCCTGACGCACACACCCTCCATGCCCCAGGGAGCCCAGAGCAGGACAGCAGAGCTTCAGGCACTCATGAGAGGTGAACAGATGGAAAGAGCCAAACCCTTCAGCTGGACAGTTGTACTCCAGCTGATGCAGCCTGGCACACCATCAGCCTTCCCTGGTGTGAGGACACATTGCTGCTTCACATCCACTCGTGGCTCTTTGAGACCCCAGCTCTGTTTCCGCAAAGATCATTAAGCCAGAACTTCTTTGGAAAAAACACAGAGATCCTGAGCATTGACATGTTCCTGTATAAACTCAGGCTGAGCTGAGGAGATCTGCTCCAGCAGTGACCAAAAGGGTCCTTGTAGCACTGAACTGCAGCTGCTACCCCACTGTAACACTGCTGGTGGCTTTCCACAGCACAGACTAACACATATGTGCCCTTGGACATAAAAGAACTCTTGCCTGCAGGGTCACTGATACACGTGCCTTAGAAAATTTCCTCCTGATGCCTTAGATGGATGTAAAGTGCTGACTCAGCATGAACTGGAATCTGTCAGAATGAAAATTAAATTTTGTCATGCATCAGACAGGATGATGCTCCTAATTGCTTTTCCATGGTTTAAAAACAAACAACAACAAAACACCACCCAACAGATTCATTTACTGGCAGATAAAAATGGAGCATCAGATTCTTAGGACTGTATATCTTGAGCAACCTCTTGTTGTTAATCATTAAGCTAAGGATACCTCAGTATTTCTGCTCTCCTGCTGCAGGCAGAGACATTTTGCTAGTGCCCTTAAGCCACAAGAGCATTTACAAATATGCCTTTATGGACAACAGCAATTGTCTACAGTGAACTCCAGAAGATGGCTGTACACAAAGTAATCACATACACACACACAGACACATATCCTAAAGAACACAATGGTTATTTGGGTTTAAATGTAGCAACGCTTGCTAGAAATTACTGTATGTGCTGCATATTTACTGTGCATTTAATCATCGTATGTTCATTCAATGTGTCAGATGTTTAAAAATAATCATTCTTGGTTTCCCTCTGGGAATCTCAGTACAAGCGCACTGGCAGTGCACCACCTCTATTGCTCAAACAGCCACCAGTGATTTTATTCCATTTTGAAAGGTTCTTGTAAGCAAAGAAACATCCCTAGGCTTCTCAAGCTAGAAGCACATACACTATGGCAAACAATCCACAGCAATGCACTTGATGCTGCCCAGAAAAATGTATCACACTCCAAAGCACAGACAAAGCAAGCTGCAGCCATCTATTTTCAAAAGAGGAATTCCACTTTTTAGATTACAGTAGAGGCATCATTCTGGAAGGTATGCCAGCAGGGCAGAGCTATTGCAGAGGCTCTCTTGTGCTCCCTGTTCCTGCATGCCTACATATATGAGGTTACATCAGGACAGATATTCCATCTTCCAGAGATAATGACAGCCAGGCACTGACTGACAAGGTCAGGCAACAGGAGGTATGCTCAGCTTCAGAGAACTCAGAAACAGCAGGTAGTGCCTGAATGAACCTCCTCATAACACAGCTGCTGAGACAAGCATTAAAGCCAAAGTTCAAGCTTCCAGAGTTCTGTTTTATCTCTCAGAGAGAGAACACATTTCAGATCCTAAAGCAGCAAGAAATTAGATTTCTTAAAAACAAGCAGGAAAGGAAACAGGAAAATTCCTTGAAGAGCTTGACTTGTACAGGTAAAGAGGCACGGTTCTTCATAGCAGGCCTCAGGTGGAAAAAAACTCACAGAAACACAGATACTCTGATCACTAACTGTTGTGCAAGCTGGTGTGATACAACAGGTCTCTCCTGCTCAACTCTTCCATACCTGCAAGATTCTACAGAGAAGAACGATGGCTGGGCTGGAGGTCTATGTCACAGATCAGATCTATCAGTTCCTACTCAAGGTTTTGTCCCTGCAGAGCTTCACAGGTGGGAGAATAACCAGCCCAAGCTTCCCAACAAGGCACATGAAGCAAGATTCTAAAATTAAACCTGCCAGGATCATATTTCAGACTTTGTTGTGAAGGAGAAGTAATACTGTACAAAGGTGTGGAAAAGCAGTGGTCTTCTTTATTGCTAAAACAGTCAAAAACCTGGAAAAGGCTGTAGTCCAAAGGCTGTAATATCTGCTTTCCAGAGCACAGGCCTTCTGGTAGTCACTCATCCAAGCAGTAAAACCAGTTTGCAGTACCATCTGATTACTTAGTAATTCTCCAGGCAGATGCACCTCCTCGACTAAGTGCCATTTCGGAAATTCCCATATTCATCCATATGGACTCACAAAATAGCCACAGGTTTCTTCAAGTCTAAGCACATCAGTTTGTCACAGCTCACAGAATCTCACGGTGGCACTGGGAAAGGCAGAGATAAGTGAAATAACACATTCAAAAATTACCACGGCCAAGGCTACTGTACCTTTATGAAAATAATATACATCAGCCATTCCTATTCAGCTTTTGTCAGCTGGCTGGAAGGATAGCTGGCAGACTCCAGGGATACTTTCTAACCATTCAGAAGAAAATTCTATTTCCTTGGTAATAAACAGATTCCAAAGAAGCTGCTCATTCAAAAGTGGCAAAGAAATGAGCAGGCCTTTCAGAAGTCTCTTGGTTGCAGGTTAACATTACAGAGTGATGGATCAGAACTGCTGCAAGTCTGCAGCCATGCCACAATGCTAAGGTTGTTTTAAACAAAAAGAAAGTGGGCATGACTTGGCCATTATCACCTCTCTTCAAGGCACAGGTTGCACAGTCATCTCTGAACCTCATGACAGCAAAGAGCTTTTCCAGTTTCAAAACAGGTCTTGCTTTAGCAAAAATATTCCAGGAGGAATTTCAACTATTCAGACATAGTTTAGGTGAGGAAGACATGGAATGGAACAATCAAGGACAGAGAATGTCAAGTGCCCTGAAATATTCTCCTCTGCTCGCTACCACAAGAAGAATGGCTGCCCAGGAACTTCAGCTTGATTAGAGGACTATCAAACATTCTGTATGTAACACATCTGTTCCATACAACAGATCTTTATGAAACAAAGGTAGAAATAGAACAGTCTCACACGAAGAACAGCTTTGCATATAAACCGGTGTTTTGCAGAACAGAAAGCACACTAGTTTTCACTTAAAATAATCTCTTCCTAGGAAGTTGAGAAACGGTGTAACAAACGACAGCAACAGAGAAGCAGAGGCAAGCCTGCAGGTAGGCAGTTTGCCCTGTTGCTCCCATAGTGGAAAGGATGAAAAGTGCATCTCCTGCTGATAGCAGCTGAAAGAGAAGTTCATACACAAAAAGTACCGAATAAACCTCTACAGTTACACTGAGAGAAGATGCAAAACACACACAGACATACAGGGAACTCAATGTGTGTGTGGAGACACAGACTAATGCTCACGGAAATAGAGAGGTACAAGTGAGTGGGCTGGTTACAGGTCAGGTACAGTACCTAATCCACTTTGCTTCATCTCAGAAGACTGCCTGGAGTAAGTGCTGAAGAGGCGATAACCTCCTGATTTAGAAGAAGATTCAGACAGCACCTGCAAAGACACAGTGTAATTAATCAGCATTATGCCTCAAGTCACCCACTGCTACCAAAAGCCTTTATACATTAATTTAAGGTAAAGAAATCACTTAAAATCACTGTTTTCAAGAAGCACAAATGTAGTCATATGCTAGGATTGTGACAGTGAATGCTCAATTTTAATTTCAAGATTTTGTTGGATTGTGGTATAGTGGAAATTTGAAAAGTAAGACGGGACTCATGTAGTGAACATCTTTTCTCCCTAAACTCTTGCTGAGATCCCTGGAACACAGACTTACTTCTTTAGCAGCAGAAAATCATATCCCCTTTAACTTAGCATGCGCCTATCACAAAGAGCCTCTCAGTGCTCCATGCAGAGGTGACATTGTGAGTAACATACAGCAATGGAAGACAGCTAACAAATACCTCAAACCTTAACTCTGCTGTTTTCTGGTTCAGAAAACTGATGGCGAAAATGCCTGTAAAATCTCTCTGAAAGGAGGGACAATTCCAGAGTACTCTGAAGGTACCAGTCACCTGCTGACTGTGACACTGACCTTGTGACACAGAACAGCCTGGAAGGAGAGATGTTAGAACAGTAAAATCAATTTTGTTACTTCACCAGATCAGTGAATGGGACAGTTATAAGCCCTGACAGTTTAAACACCCTGGATGGATCCACCAGTGAGCAGGGACCCCTCATCAGCATGAGATCTTAAGATGAGTTGGAGGAATGAGAAATGTGGAGCTGCCTTTGTGAAAGGCAAAGGCTAGAGCCTGGCAGAAGGCAAAGATGTCACCCTAGCTAGGTGGTGAGGTTGCACATAATCTCATATTGGCTACACCAGTGCCTCTACAGATCATGTAATCCAAATAATGCTTATGTTTCTCAAGCATTTCCTTACTTGCTTTTCCTCATCAGTTCCTCTGGCCTGTGTTCCTGTCCTTCCTCAATGAGGAAGAGTTTCAGAGGTCTGCCTTCCACAACATCCCTCTTTACCTTCTGTAGATCCTTTCCTAGAATCATCTCAGACTCTAGCATGTTAAAAGAAATGCCAGGAAACCAAAACCAAGCAAAAGGCCTTTGCAAGAACAATAAGGAGCACCAATAGCACGGTTACCTCCATGGATCCTGTCTTTCGGTTCCTGACCAGCGGCGACCTTCGCTGGATGCTGACGGGCTCGGAGGGCTGTGGGGACTTCTGCCGAGCACAGTCTGGCTCATCGCTGCCCTTCTCGTTCGAGAGGTCCTCCAGGCTGCCTTGGTCTGCCTTCTTGTCCTCATTCTGCCATAAGGAAACACTCCACTCATGTCTACAGGCATGCGGCCTTTGCCCAGGCTGCCCCACACCAACTCCAGGCTTGGATCTCTTGCTCTGCCAAGCTCAGGAGGCACCCACAAGTCCCAGCAGCCACCCTGACAAACCCAAACGGGACACGGACACGACCTGCCAGCTCCCTGTGCGCATCGCCAGCAAAGAAGTTTCTGCAGCAGAGCCAGAGAGAGCAGGACAGTGCCCAAGTGTCCCCTGGGGCTGGCAGCTCCTGCGCAGGTGTCCACTTACCTCTGCTGATGCTGGCCGAAAGCCAAACCCCATGGGTACGTTCCTGTCCTCCTCGCAGCCTTTGACGCCAGGGCTGAAATGCAGCTCCACATGGAAACGCTCCTCTGAAGAGGGGTCCTGTGAACACGTCACAGGTTATAGGTAAAGAGCCAAACCCAGTTAATCCTGCCACCAGCACAGACCAAGATCCCACCCCGCTGTGCTGGTCAGCATGCATCCCAGGCGCATTCTTTGGAGGGAAAGCAGGAGCAACAAGCATGAACAGAATGGCTCCAGGTTTGTCCCATCCAAAAGGGTAGCCCTCATCAGCACACAGCTGAGGCATTCTGACTTGCTATTTTGGGACAACAGCCACAGAGGAGTATAACAGAATTGGGCTCTATTTATATATATACACACACCTCCCTAAACCCCAGCCCTTCTGATCCACTCCTGCTGCAAACTCAGCACATGCCAGGACAGAGGGAGACTGGGTACCTCCTGGACCTTCAATCAGGCTGTTCCAAGATTTAAATAACTGCCTCTAATAATAATTTTTCATTAATCTTTTTTTAAGGAAGCCAGAGCTTTTACACTATCTGGCACTAATGATATAAACCCATATAAACTCATCTTGATTGACTGACATATCCACACCACTTCTGAGAGTTCTAGTCACATGTTTTTTGACAAGCATCACTTCTAACATTAGAAGCTCACACCAGCTCTGTGACTACAAGGTGTGGGGTAAGGGGCTGCTCCCCTCACCACTGCAGCCTCCTGCAGAACAGACCTAAGTCACAAGGTCTGATGATCAGGACGTGAAGTTTGGTGGCAACCTACTTAGAGCCAACACTCTCAGCTCCCACATTCCAGCTGTTTATTAAATGATTCTCTTTACTTCCTGAATATACCAGTATACACCTCCCTAACTACACCAGCACACTTTTAGAATAAAAAATAGTTTATAGATGTGGAATAAACTACAAATCAAATTTTACTCACTTTTATTTATTTTTTCCTACTGTTCACTTGCAATTAATACCTAAAAACAGCAAATTAATTTTGCACTAGGAAATGCTTGAAACTAGTCAGTATTAATTACATAAGTTCGGTATTACTGCTCAGGGTGACGTTCTGTTTACATGTAACAAGCATTAACTGGGTCACTGCCTCGCACAAAGGCTAAAAACTAGCAGTTGTGTTAATTATCCATTTGTCTTTGCTCACAAGCAGCAAGAGCTCAAGTTACAGACTTCCAACTGAAGTCATCTCTGAGGACTGTCCCTTGCAACGCGGCAGGACGCACTGTATCCTACTGCTCTATCCCTCACCTTGTTGTTGTCCTCGTAGAGCATGATAACAATCTGGGTCATGTAGTTCAGCTCTGAGATAGCACTCAAATAGTCCATGGCTCTCTTCCACTGCTGGTCTTTGTTTTCCTGATATATACACATAAACAGTCATATGGGATAAGCAACAGCAGACACTTTTCAGCATTCAGTGAAATGGGACTGAGAGAGTTCCTCTCTCCACATGGTAACATTGTCAGAACAAAAGCACCTTGCTTAACTTGCATGAAGAAGTGACCTTGCAATGTGGTGGGGTGCTTAACAGTGAGGAGCAGCTGCACAGAGGGATGCTACAGCTGCCCACGCCACCCATGTGCAGATCTGAGCTGCAAGCCACTGTGCCATGCTGACTGGAGACAAGCCCACAGCAGGTTCCCAAACACAGCCATTCTCAAACTACAGAAAGGAGCAGAAGGAATGAACCTGTGCTAAATAAGGGACCAAGTGAAATGCCTTTACCTGATGCTGAATGAAAAATCTAGAGACACGCTGAACCCTTGGACTCCGCACAGCAGGGCAGCCCACCCTTCACTGCCTCCCAACACTGCCAGGAAATGGTCACACCTGAAGTGCCACCCATGATGGTGTGGAGCGAACCACCACGTTGATGGACATGAACTGAACCCTCCATTACAAAGAACCCAGATGCAGCCCAATACCCCTGTGCTGGCAACATGGCATGCTTGGGCACTTGAGTCGGGGAAAAAGGGAGCATCTTATTCAGTGAGTGATTTAGAGGTACTTTTCCTATCACTGTCTATAGATACGCTATGCTGCCACAGACACCAGAAATCTTGCCTGCCAGGCAGGCCCAAACTCTCAAAGGCATTTCAGACCATGCTTAAAAATGGGACGATAAATCAGAGAACCTCTTGAGAAGAGTAAAGCAGAGCTTTTCTCAGGGTCTGCATGCCAATTCATTCAGGAAGCAGGTGAAGAGAGAGCAAGTGAAGGGTGAGTTGGATGAATTAATCCCTAAAAATGTGTCATCTGCCTCTCTGGTAGAGAGCATATCCTGTGAATTTGCAACCTCAAGTCAGTTCCTCTGTAAGAAAACTGATTTTATTGACTTAGAATTGATATAAAGACTATAAATACAGGACCAAGCTCTTAAAATAAAGAGCTGAAGGAAGCAGAAAGGAAGAAATTCACTCATCCCCATTGCTTCATACTGCTATTCTCCTAGACAGGTAAGTGGTGTGCTTACCTGAAACTAGCAGGACAGATCTTGGAGAAAATATGTCTTTGTGCAAGCAAGGGAGGCACTGAGGAAGAGCAATCCTCCTTCATGCCAGAAAGGCAGGAAGCTGCAGCATGCAAACACAGCAGAGAAGGAGCTGGCCAGGCGCCACTGATGCACAGCAACAGTGGGAGAGCTGGCTTAAGGGGCAACCTACAAATATACACTGTCTACCTTGGAAAAGGCTACTGGAAAAAAGTAGGGAGGCTTACTCTGTGAGCATTGCTGGGACACTTACATCCAGTAACCCCCCATAGCGGAAGATACTGAGCAGGGAGTGCACATGGCTCTCACTGGTGAAGTACAGCCGTGTTCGAACATGGCGACCTGGTGACAGAACTCCTCTTGAGTACCTAAACCAAAATCAGCCAACAGTTACTCATCTGCCAGTGAATTGCCACCTATCACATTAGTATTTCTGTACACTTAATGGAATGACACAACCCCAGTCTGGGAAATGTCAAAGGCAGCAGGACAGAACAAATAATGAGAGCGCTGGGTACAGGAGCAACAAATTTTGTGGAATCCTAGTGGAGACACACAGTAGGTGGCTCATCACTCTACACTGGCCCTGTGCAGGGAAAGGGATGAGGCATTCACCATCCAGCTACAATGGGTACAAGCCTTCGTGGCCCTGTGCTTCTGGTCAGCAGTCTGAATGTGCCTTCTCCATCTGCCTTCTAGTTCTGGGAGCACCAACATGCTTTCCTCTTGGAGGGTCCTGCAGTGTATGCTCAGTACCTCCTTCCACAGTACACTCTTCTGGCATGGGAACCGCCCTCAATAGCTCCCTCCCCACTGCCAGCGGCATGCAGCACAAGCCTTACAATGGATGTAGTTTGTTGACAGACTCATCTTCATGAGTTCTCTGTAGGTCCAGCTGGATCTTTTTAATGAGAGGAAGACAAAAGCCAATAGCAATCTCCAGTTTCTCCTCCTTACTAATCCCATATTCCTGCAGGAACAAAACAACAGATATCCTAAACCCTGGTTCTTTGACACATAAAGGTTCTTCACAGAAGGCCACTTAACTTCAACAGCCCAGTCCGCAGCACCACTGCTAAGCAAAGACAGGAAGAGAAATGTCACTCAACATTTCACTTTTTTTTCCCCCATGTATTACAGGGGGTAACAGAGGACTGAGACTCTTCCAAGAACTCCAGTTATGTCTGGACATGACTGTCAGTATCCTTCCAACAGCTGAGAGGTGCAAGTACCATGAGCGAATCTCAGATCTCATGACAGGCAAACTTATACCCTGAGCTAGCATGAGCATTAAAGCAACAACTGAGGACTGTCCCTTGCAACGTGGCGGGACATTATCTTTGTTACTGGCAAAGATAAAAACTGCACTGTTATGCTGAAAACAGTCAGATTGCATCTCACCAGCAACACTGAAAAAGTTTAAACCACTTCTGCTCTACAGGGGCAGCTGGACCTCACTGGTAGAAACTCATCCCATATAAATTAAACTTTGCAAGAAGCAACTCAACATTGCAAACTGAACAAGTCCTAGTTTGACAAGAATAACAAACTTGTCAGAACTTTAACACAGAAATCTCCCTTCACTTCCACAACCCTGCATGCGGAGGGGGGAGGATGGAATGTCGCTGTAGAACACACATGCAGCATAGGGCTGTGCTGTGATGCACTACAACGAACATGGAAAAGCTGCTGCATCAGCTGCTCATTACTCTGACCCTGCTAGAATCCTAAAACAGAAGCCCAGTCCTGCCACATTTCAAGTTATAAAAGGTTTTGGCCTTATACAAACACTAAGACAGATCTGAGAAACACCCTAGTGTAATATCCTGCCTTGGGAGTTGATGTGCAAGAGAATCAAGACAAAACGCAAAGGCAAAGGGTCAGAAATTGGCGCCACAGGCATTGTCATACAGGCTATACCTGGGGTATGATCACATCTGCCAGGGCTTTGGAGAGCTTGAAGAGTTCAGTTGTGCCTTCCAGTTTCAGTGCACAGTTGTGCTGTACATCATACTTGATGCAGTCATATATATCAGGGATCTTGCTGATGTCATAGCGCCCATTCTTCATGCGGAAATCTCGCTCCAGCTTACTCCAGCGTTGCAGCATCAGTTCCAAAGTCTCACTGTGGTACAGCTGCAGGTCTAAAAAGCAGAGAACACCAAACCACATTCACATCCTAGAACCACAGAATCACAGAACCCTGGTTATTGCTGCAGAGATTTCAAGTGACAGCTGTGACTGACTCCTCCCAGCATGAAAGGGCTCCAATTCTTGTGTCACCCACGGGAGTCCTAGTCTGGAAAAGCCACTGGAGCTGTTGCAGGAGTTTTAACCTGCAGCAACAGGCTACTTCTGAAATGCTTGAGAAAAGTGAAACCATTTGCCTGGTTGCTTATGTCTGCCATAAATCCCATAGCAGGTCCCCAAGACACCTTTGTAAAACTTCTGCGCTGTTATTAGGAAAGTTGAGATGAGCAAATTGTGACTGAAAAACTTGCTGTTTACAGCCTCCAGAAAAGGCCTGAAAAAGCAAAGGCATACCCCTCCAGGCTATACTGCTACTGTTTCATTTACTCTAAACCAAGACGCACATACCATTTCCTTTATATTACAAATCTCTTTAACAGTAATTGAAAGTGGAGCCTTCCACATCAATAGGACATACAGAATTACACTTTACAGTTTCTTTGCTACAGACAAACATAAGTCCTAGTGGTGTTTGGGAGCTCTGAAGATGTAACAATAACTTAATCTCTTCCAGACCCTTTCCAGTTCTGTTGCTCACCTGCAGATTTTGGGTCTTCTAGACGTTTTCGTATCTGGGAGGTCAGATTCTCAATCAGGGTGAACACCTGGTTACAGACCTCAACTGGGTTCTGGATAAAGGTCATGGAGTTGAGTAGAGAAGCACTACCTGTAGGTGCTAGCTGAAAGAAGATTCCAGCAGAGATCAGTTAGTCTTCACAAACTGGGAACTCAAAATATCTGCCTTTTGCAGCCGTACTGCTTTCTGACTTGGGACAAAAGCTATGCTCCCAGCTGAGCACAATAAGCCAGCCTATTCCCAGAAGTAGTCAGTCTTAAAATCTTCCTCAGGATCAAACTCAGCGGAAGCAAACAACTGCTCCCAACCGATTGGACCTCCCTCCACCTACAATATCCACTCTTGTCTCATTTGGCTTCTGTACTTCATCAGAAGGGCTTCCTTTTAAGTAGTTCTTTGAGACAATAAATATGTTCCTTTCCTGAAAGGAAATCCTGAAGGATTTCAGTCCAGTAATCACATTTCAGACCCTGGGAAAAACAGTATTTTGGGGATTTGCAGGAGAAGCAGCAATAGTGCTTTCAGTGGTTGCTGTGCTGGATGCAGCCCATGCTCTCTACTCTGCAGCTATCAAAACCTGACAGGATACACAACTTGTAACCAAAAGATCTGTTCACATGTGCACAGAACATGGATCTAGAATCCAGTGAGGCAGACTCCCTGCCCACACCAGCTGGGATTGATCTGAGCAGCATGCAGGAGCTCTTTTAGCACACTCACAAGAACAAAAGGAACTGGAAGTTCTGAAGGGAGAGGAAGGCACCATGATCAGTCTTGAAGGAGACAGCACAGCAACACTGAGGACTGTCACTCAAAGAAGGGCAAGGGCTATTAACCTGCATACTTTCATACATATCCTGTCATTTTGACCAGAACTGATCTCAAACTAACCAAACCACTGTTCACATACCACATACTTCCCATCAAACCACTGCAGCAATGCTATTCTCCTTCCAAATACAGGGAGCAATGAAGCCACACTGGTGTCTTACCTTTTCATAATCCTCTTCAGAGAACTCAGCATCCTTCTGCATGATTTCACGTAGTCGCGCCTTCACTCTGTGCTGACAGCTGCTAAGGGAATCACTGTCACTGTCCAGCAGACCATTCATGTTGGCACTTTTCACCATCTGCACCAGGATGGGGGTCAGCTCTCCTTCCAGGGCCAGCAGACCCTAAAGCCACACCACACATGACAAGATTTCAGGTCTGTGCAACCCAAGCAACAAAAATTCTGGTAGTTTCACGGCCAGAACTCAGGCAACTTAAGTGAAATCTCAGCTGTCCTTGAAGGGCAGTTTTACAGCAACATTCCCCCCAGCCAGAGATGACTCTGGCATGCTTCTAGAGCTGTTCAAGCAAAAGACAGCTCTGCCTGCAGCAGCCCCAGATTTGTCCAGGCAACTGTTGAGCAGGCTCAACTTTCCAGCAACTCAGTTTGCTTAAAAATGCTAATACAGTGAAAGCTCCGAAGACCAGCTAAGGCCATTGCAGGACTCCCCTTGGCTTTTGCTGCAAATGGACCTGTCTTCTCCCCAGTCCTCACCCCACACTGCAACAAAGACATTTCACTCCGCTTTTAAATGCAGCAGGCAAGGAATAAGCCCTCGGGCTGGGCGGACACCCCAGATACATTCATTCTATAGGCAATCAATACTCAGCAGTACATCTGGTGAGCTCTAACATCAAGCACCAGAAATAATCCATACATAACTCCTTCTTGAGTCAGAGTCCTGTCCTGGACAGGACATTAAAGGTGACAGGTGTGTGCAGATACACCAGATGTTCAGTACTGCCCCATATACCTGCTATTAGCACAGAGTACCCCAGTCCATGCTACAGAGAGGGGCAAGATCCTAGGAAAACTCCTTCCTCATCACAAGACCTCATCACGGTTTTCTTTAGAACCGGCATACTTTAAGAGCAATGAAGCAGAACAAAAGGATGCCCAAAAGACAAGAAAGACCTTTGCAAAAGCTGCTGCTGTCATCTGAACTCTCCCCTCGTCTGAGGCGTAGATCTTGAGATCATGACGGTAAGTGCTGTGCAGCCTGAGCAAGCCACAGCCAGGAAAACCAGCATAATCACCTGGAACCAAGGACAACTCAAAATTCATATTCTCACACCTGCAGAATTATCCGCTGAATATACCAGTTTAGACAAACAAACTTTAATGTAGTAACAAAGTTATGTAGAGAATTAGTCACTTGCATAGGCAACATTTATGTAGCTATACACAAGGACTAGAAATGTAACAAAGGCTTTGCTTAACTTGGGAAAGTTAAGTTTGAGGAAAAACGTGAGCATTTACCAGTCAAGTCTGATGCTGCCAAAATTCTGCAGAAAACTTTACTGAGAAGCCTGTAGTAGTGCTACTAGTCTGAATGCCCTGGTGCAGCATGAAGATGCACCAAAAAAAAAATCACTTCCTTCTGCTTGTTTTCTGCATGAGAGCAGGTCCTGCAGCCCTCAGAACTGCAGGGAGGGCAGTTCAGCAGGGAAGTTTCCAAAGCAGATCCTGTACAGCTACTATTACCTCATGGCACGAATTGCCAGTTTATTTCTCATAGCTGAGTCAATCGCAGGAGTCAGATCAGTAATGGAGGAAAGTAACTCATGCAGCTCTTGAGTCTGACCTCCAAAGACAGTGCAGTGGTCACTATTTGCTGCTGCCTGGAATCCCAGGGCAATTCTGCACAGTACCCAGTCACATTGTGTGACAAGACAGGAACACCACTCCCAGCTCTGAGCTCACAACTCAGAGAAACACCCTGACAGACAAGGACAGGCACCAGCCAGAAGTCAGATGTATGTCTTGGGAAAGCTGCCAGGCACCAAATGCTACCCAGGAATATAGCACTTCCCTGAAAAACAAGATCCCTCTATAAATGGGCCACATGGAGTAGAAGTCTACAAAGCTGTTGTTCACAATGACTCTCATCTAAGCACAGGGGTCACTTCCTGGTAGGAAGTTATAAGGTTGGTTAGGCATGACCTCTCTTTGTGAATCTATGCTGATTACTCACAGTCACATGCCTATCCTTCATACACCCAGGAATGATCTCCAGGATTAGCTGCTCCATTACCTGAGCTGGTGCTCAGGGACTGTGCTGAGGTTGACCTGGCTGCAGTTCTCTGGGCTCTTCTTCTTGTCAGTTTTGAAGCTAGGAGTGATACTTCCTCTCCTCTCAGACACCACTCCCCATCCCCAGAGCCTTTCAAAAAGAATCCTTAGTGGCCTTGCAGGGAGACCTACCTGCTCCCCTAGCATCATGGGTGCAGCCCATCAGGGCCCTTGGGTTCACGTATGTCCAGCTTGTTTCAGTGTTCCCTGACCCGATTCCCTTTCACCAAAGGTAACTCCTTCCTATTCCAGAAGGAAATCTCCTCCAATCCAAATTAAATTTGCGTAATTAATTAAATTGAATTAATTAAACATACAAGTCAAAGACAAGCATGTCCAATATTGGGCTCACTGGATCAATCCAGTGTATGACTCAAAGGCAATCTCAGTGGTTTGGTTTTTTTACCCTTTCAGGTCTTGTTGATTTGCGTATATATTAGATGCTTTTCAGCATCACAGAATTAAGGTGGAGAAAATGTGGAGAAGTTACCTCCCTATTCTACTGTCTCAGGGGAGAATTATCTGTCTTCCAAGACAGATCTCCTCTTTTCTCTACATTTGACCTAAATTCCTTGTTAACCATTCATAAATTTTGGTTTTGCTTCATCAGAATGTACCTTATTAGAACCACCTGTCTTTTTTGAATCCTGGCACATTATATAAAGACAGCTGTTGCACTCCAAGACACACCAAAGTTTAACAGCAGACCTCTCTGGTTAGCTTAGGGATCTTTGGCTGCAAAACCCACCTGAATTATTTATCCTTACCATGCCAACTTAAGAGAACAAAACCTAATCCCAGAGGCTGTATACAGCCACAGATGCCTGAGCAACCCTCACCTAGGCTGGGCAGCCTGGCAGCCATGGGGCAGGACCAGAGGTCCCTGGACAAACTCACCTTGGCCTCCAGGATACATGCAGCGAAAGGCCCGCCCCAGCTCCTCAGCCTGGACTCTTCCTGCCGGAGTCAGCTCTCCACCCCACTTCAGCACCAGGAGAAGGGAGGGGGAGGATTCTTGGCAAGCTTCTAGGAGACAAACAGGTATTCACTACATCAGATCTCATAATTGAACTTGCAGAGGGAGAGGACAGGAGAAGAAGAGGTTGTCATCAGCACCTTGCAGAGTGTTCTCAACACAAGCCTGACTAAAATCCCCCAGAAACAAATCAGCAAGTAAGAAGTTCAGAGTCACTAGTTTTTGAAGGTATAGGCTGACATTCACAAAATTGGAAGTGCAAGCCCCGTAGAGCCAGCCCGGATGTACTGACATCCCTCCAATCCTTCCTATGATGTGAGCAAAGATAAGATGTGGGTCACCAATTCTGCTTGCATGTCCAGAGGCCTATACAGGTAGGGTAGCTGCACTCACACCTGAACTCTGGGCTTAAAGATCAGGGTAGCACCATCAGGTTTCTTTACCTTCATCTTCACTTGCAGCTTTTGGATGTCCATGAGGCAGATAAGTCAACTGAACCTTACGGTTAATGCCAGAAAAATGTCCATACCTGTCACCAGGGATGGAGAAAAAAAAAAAAAAAACTGAAACAAATCAACTCTCCTCAACCTTTGCCCAGAGGCCCCCACGCAGTACAGCAGGAGTACAGCACAGGCAAGAGACTTTCTGCTACAACACCCATAGCCAAAAAACATGATTTTTGTCATCTTCCTGTGACCCAGCATACACCTCTACAAAAAGCCAAACAGCTCCCTAAAACAAAATTCAAAGATCCATTCCCCTGCTCTTCTACCAAGAGCACTCTGCACTGTCATTCCTCACTAGAGCTTTAAACTCTATCTACATCTTTAACAAGTGGACTAATGAGATCACAGATAAAACCACTCTGACAAAAGCTTTGAGGATAACCATGTCTCCGATGAGCAGAAAGAGCAGAGGAGGGAATCACAGCAGAAAGTCCTCCCCTATGCTCCAGAGACATGGTGTGAACATGATGCTGGCTGTGTGTGCCATAGCTAGCTGCAGTCCTGGGAGGAACGCTGGTTTTGTTTAAAAGTTGTCAATACCACCATATTTTTATTTTGACTGTACAAAACCTCAGCGGACACAAACATCTTTTCATGTTTTCTGAGCTCCTTTGTGGTAAACTTTTGGCGCTGGACAACTTTACTTAAAACAAGTTTTGTTCCAGTTATATCAAAATGCTTCATATTGACATGGTCCCTCCAGGACCCCAGTTCCTCTCCTGCAGCAAAGAAAGCTCAGGTTGTTTTGTCTCAAGTTGTTTAGCTAAACATCAGATACACTTGGGACAAGGATCAGCAGGGCTTTGATGTCAAGGAGAAAAGGTGAGGAGCATGATGCCTTTCATGTACAGTTACTAACAGGGGACAGAGGAGACCCCAGTCTCTGGGCACCTGCTGGCCAGGGCACCAGCAGCACAGCTTGTTTCCATGTCACATGCTCTGAGGCAAACCCACAGTGCCCTGAGAAAGGAATTCTTACATCTCCAAGACACTCTTCAGCTGTTCCAGTTTGGATTTCCTCTCCTCGATTTCACAATCACTGTGGGTTCCCAGCTCCACCACAAGCTCCCGTGCAATGTCAAGGACTTCCTGTTGGAAACCAGAGAGCAATTCTGTCTCAGACTCATCAGTGTACTCCGGTAAGGCTTCCTGACAGCTTCACTCAGCATCAGGTCCATGCAGACAGTCCTCAGAGGCATGTCATTTCATAAGACACAAGTCAGGCAGGACAAACTTTCACACTACAGTTTACTTCATCGCCATGCCGTGCTACAGCCCTACTGAGAACCAAGCAGGTACCTCCAATTGCCCCAGTTCCTAGCATGGGCCCATCTGTCCCCAGAGGCAACCACAGCTAGTGGGCAAGCTGCATCAGGTCATCTGCATCCCTACAGTGTGCACATCAGGCAGCGGAAGTTTCCATTCTGCTCTCCTGCTGTCACCCAGCTGAGTGTGCACAAGGTGCAGAATGGGACAGGGAGCATCCATGTGACAGACTGTAGCCCTTTTGGAGGTTTGCACCCTCCCAAAGAATTGCCTTGCACCAGGATCTGTATTAACTGCATATCCCACACAGTAACCCCAGAATGTACTTCCTCACCTGTAGCTGCTCTGGTTTCTTCAGCTTCAACTTCCCTGTCTTGTAACCATCATATTTCTCAAATAATTCAAAGAACCTGAACAGACAACAAAGAACACTGATCCATTTTCTGCTGTTTCCATAATACAAGGAGGGTCACCCCTACATGTGCATTTAGTCTCTGTTCTTCAGGGAGAACCAGCAGGCTGCTGGCTCTTCCCTGTGCTTCAGAAATTCTGAAAAAACAAGTGTTTTTCAAAATACAACCAGGAAGCAGATACTAGCTTCCCATTTAGTACGGAACTTCCCTTTTCAGCACCTACCACACCTTCACTCTCCCTTCTAGAGCTCACACAGAAGGTATCAGGATCCTTATGGGGAAAGGGGGCTCTCTCAACTGGTCAGAAAGCATTTGCTTGGATAAGCCAGGAAAAGGTACTGCCTCCTATGCACTCAGCCCTCTGCTCCTGGTTTAGAGAATAGGCCCTCATCCCTTCCCAGCAGCACAGCACCTTCTTCCCTTGGCTCTTACCGGGGATGTTTCACTTCCATCTTCATCTTCTGCTTCGGGGTGCGATCTCCGTGACGGATGACTGCAATAACACAGCGAAGCTCCATCCTGGAGAAACACAAGACAGAGATGACAAATGTGCCCATATACTCCAGAACTGTCACCAGGAAGTAGCTTCCCGTTGTTCTTTCAGTTCCATTCTTCTGACAGCTGCTTTCCTCCCGGACTATACGAGACACAAGTGCCATGGCTGCAGAGGGAGTCAAAGCTCTGCAGACACTATCAAGTTGAGTGGTTTCATACCAGTGTACAAGTATGCTGTGGATCACAAAGGAACTTTTGCCTTTGCTCTTTTAGCCTGATGTGCTAGAAAACTAGTAAGGCCAAAGGTATCAAGCGAGGGGCTGCTAAGCATATGGGTAATATGAATATTTCAGCTAAGTGTTTCCACCTACTTCACTGGTAGCTCAACGTGCACTTTCTCCATGTAGCAGCCAGCTAGAGCATCTGTCCTGATCTGTTTCCTGTTCTGATGTAGAACGTGGACCCTCTGAAAGCCCTGTAAACAGTTTCTGTAATTTCTTCAGTTACTGCTCATCTGCACTCATCAAACCTACAAGTAATTTCCAACCTGTCACAACTTCCATGTGCATAGCTAAGCCTTTCCACAGGCATTTCAGGGCTGCAAGCAGCACAGCAGCTGGAACATGCCATGCTGCTAGTGGTCTCAGGCCCTTTGTCTTAGGTTAAAAATGTAAGATGTGCCCAAAGTATGTATTCTACCACCATCTGAGGTGTTGGAACCAGGTGGGGCAGTGTTTCCCTTATCTTCTGCTAATGGCCCATCAATGCTTTGCCCTATGACTCATAGATAACTCCCTCCGGAAGCCGTTTCTGTTCAATGGGCCATCAAGAACCCATTAGAATGATATCAGCCCATTGTGAGATGCTCCACCCAGGGGGAGGAGGCAAGCATTCCCACCTGCATATAATCCTGGGTTTAGGACAGCAGAATCAGCTTTTTTCCCCCACTGGATTCACGGAGGACAAGAGCTACCAGACCTTTCTACAAGACCACTGCTTCGACAAGACCATTTCATCTGGACTGCTACTAACACCCTAACTAACAGGGTGTCAGGTTGTATTCTGACTCTGCCAGTGGTATTTTTATACTATTGAATTTATTTTATTTTACTTTATTTTACTGCTTTTCTTTGCTCTTATTAAATTGTACTTCTGACTTGGAGTCTCTCACTGGTTTTGCTTTCAAACCAGTACACCCTTGGACAGGGTTTTTCATACTTTGTCCCTCATGTAGCCATCACTGACATCCTTTTGAGAAGATGGCAAATACTCACATGGTGCCTGAAGTTGTGGGGACAATGGGGATGTCTTCCGCCTCCGTTGGGATGGACCAGGGGATATGAAACTGGGGAGCCAACTCCCTCATGATTATATTTCTGGAAGAAATCAAAATACAACACTCACAAAAAAAATCCATTCCCTTGGCTCTCCATCTCCTCCTTAGCAGTCCTGCAGAAAGATGGTGAAGAGAGACGCAGAATTTCCCCTTACTTTCATTGCAGAGACACCTATCACACTGCGCACTAGTAAGGGCACCCCAAAGGGGTACCAGTTTCCCCCACATCACCAATACCACAATTGGGCTTAGCAAGAAATCAAAAGTCCTGGAAGATACATCTAGCTGTAGACAAAGACAGCTAATGCCAATGCAGGCAGGAGCTCCCGGGTTTGAAAATAACCCATTCCTCCAAGAGCCAAGCTTTCACCCGCTGAACAAATGACTCACATGAACCACCTGCAGACTTCTCTGACATACTGACCAGGACCCCACATTTCATTTTACTTTGCCGTGAGTTACCTTACCACTTTATCAAAACTTGGATTGTTCATACCCAAGGATTTTGGCACAGTCATCATAATACTTCATGGAGTTCTTCACAAAGCTGAAGCCGTTCACATCACAAACAAAGGAGTGGCCATTGGCCCGCAGGAGGTCGAACCCGCACACCGTTTGCTGCAGGAGGAAGCAGAGGACCAGGGACTTAGACACACAGGAAGGAAGCAGTGGGGGACAGCAGCTACCCTGCCAGTGGGGCATACGCAGACCCAGCCAACTCTGCCCTGTTCAGTCCTGCTGATACTACAGCCATCCTCCACCCCATGCCCGCCTCACAAGCCTGGAACAAGTGTGAAGACGTGCCATTAGTCAGACCTTTACACCCTCACTGCTGTACCAAAGGCACTAACCACAAGCCCCCACATGAAGCCATCAGGACTAATCCCAGAGCTCTAAAGGCCTGAAACAAAGCAGCTCCTGGATATCCTGCTCTTCCTTTCAAATCCAAACATTTTGAACCAGACTGACAAGCACAGACAACAAGTGCTGCAGGCAAAGACACCCATCACTAAATGGGAAAGGCTACAAGGTAGAAAAGAGACCAAATCTGCATCAGCCCAACTGCATGGGGTGCCAGTTGCAGTGAAGCAGGAACAAGGAGCCCAGCGCTTCTTCTGCTGAAACTGCTGGACATGTCATGGAACCATACCTAGACTCATACTCACTCTACCCAACTGTGAAATAAAACATCAATTTTCACCAGAGCCATATTTAAATAAAACCCCAAAACCTAAAAACAACAAAAACCAGACAAACAAAAAGCCCAGACAAACGAAAGAACCAAACACAAGTACCAAAATGCAAAAAGAAAAGAAAAAAACCCCAAGAAAATAAGGCCAAATTTTCCATATAAACAAAAGCAGGAAATAGTCAAGACAGGATGAGCACAGGTCAGATGAAGAGCAGCATGCTCAGGATCCAGTATAATGTTCAGATGTATGTGGGACACCAGGCACCTGCCAGCCCAGAGGGCATTTGCTGCAGGCCCTCTTGCCTTCCCAGTCACCTCTGCCTAGCAAACTGCCACAGCCAGCAGAACCAACAACTGGCACCAGGCACGGAGGATTGCCATGCCTGAGACATGCCAGAACAACAAGTTTTAACACCAACCCTGACACAGATCAGACATTTGTGGAGTCCTGCTTACACAGGAAAGAAAAAACAGACCTTAAAGGCTACACAGACTTTACGGGCAACAAGTTTCTCCATGGCAGTCAGCATGACTGGGTAACGAATTTCCTTCCCTTCACTGTCCCGTTCCACTTTCCCATCCAAAGCCGGGGATTTGCGAGCCTCTGCATGGGCATAGTCCGGCCCAACAGTGTACACCTGGAAATAGAGTGAGTAGTTACACCTGACACAGCCACCAAGACTTAACTGTGGCTTCCAGAATGTATTTCTGCTGCAGACACAGAAAAGGAGATGAGATGGTCTCACACATTCCTACTAGTGTGATCTACAGAGCACCCGCTCCCCCACTTTGGGGATGAAACTGCACAGTCAGCACCTCAAAGCTTAAACACACATTCCAGAGCCTAAGTAGGACTAAGTAGAACTGCTGAACCTTCAGCTCCCCCAGACCTGACAAAGGAAGGCACCATTCCAGGCTTTTCCTTACCTTTACATCAGTGCCATCCGTAGGCATGAACTCTTCATAAATGTAGGAGCCTGTCTTCCTCACACTGCTCTCTGGAGAGTACACACTGCTCCGACTGCCAATCTGAGAGCACAGAACAAACACCTCAAGGAAGAGCACGGGGATCCTTTTCTTAGATGGAAGCAGAAAAGCAGAAGTTTCATCCCATATGCAGAGAATTTAGCTGACTTAATGGATTAGCATCTCAGGCCCCCCAGCTGTTACAGTACACTTATTTATGGAGGACAAAAGAGACTAAAATGCAGGCAGCAGGTATGTCATTTTCCAGGCTTTAAAGCGAAAAGTTATTCTAGACTATTAATTTGTCTCCAATCACTGCAAGGATATGGAACAAAAAAAAGTGAACAAAGACCTACAAAGTAAGGACCCTAACTAATATGCAAATGAAATTATGACAAGTGGTAGTCCAACCAATTTAACTTCCTTCTAGGACCATGACTGATTTTATCGACATCGAGGATGATGTTTTCATTTTTAGTAAGGCTTTGGATAGAACCTCAAGAGGCATACCTGTATCTTACCTAAGGGAACAACCATTTTAGGATTATTAATGGCAGATGTGTAACTGATTGGAAAAAAGATACATCGTAACTATAACTGTTCACTGGCCAAGTGGGGGAAGTGAGTAAGGGCAGATTTCCTGTGGAATCTAGGAATAAATACTGCTTTTATCATGCGTGCAAGCTACACTAAATGGGAAGGGCAAGAACGATGTTAAATGACAGGAACACTGTTTTTTTGAAAAATTCATCTTGATAAACCCAGGAGAAATCAGCACACAAATCAGAAAGGGACACAGTGTTCCATGACTACAGGATAAAGGTCACCAAGAGGATGGGAAAAATGAACTCAGCACTACCACTAAAATATGTCCTTCTGTGGTTCCTAGGTAGACACGGTTGAACTACAAGTTTTAAGAAGGTCTAAACTTCTCCAACACAAAACCTTCCTTTCCCCTTCACCTGCCCCAACACTCCTGCCTAAAGCCACATGGGTCTCAGGTCTGTTGCTTCCAACACCAGCTCTGGAGACCCCTCCTCACCTTACGGAAGAGCCGCTGGCTGCCCCCACCTGCTGACGTCGGGTAGTAAATATACACATTGTGGTCTTCAGCACTGACTGGCTTCTCTACAAATGGCTTTGGGAAAACAGCTCCATTTACCTCCACATGGTCCTCTCCTTCCACCAAGTTGCACTCTGAAGACAGAGCACAGGAGCAGCTCATCAGAAGAAGTGAGACAGTCCCAGTGCAGAACCACACGTCCCTCCAGGCCCATCAGCCAGTCTTGCTGTGGGGACCTTTGCCCACAAGAAAACCCAAGAGACTTATGAGTCAGGCCTCTTTGAGGTGACTGCCAGTATCTGTCCTCTGCAGACTTAAATAGCAGAGCCCGGGGAAATAGCTTTCAGTAGAGGCTGGACACCAACCTTCTGGTCTGTCAGGATCTCGATTGAGCACAGCATAGCGGGGCAGGTCTATTCCCTCTTCTTGAAGGATCCGATATACTTCACGCCTGTAGAGGACAGAAGCGGTGACAGAAGAGTTTAGAAGGTGCTCAGTATACATCAAGGGAAAAACTGCACTCCCACTGATGAAGAATACAGTCAGATGAACACAAAAAAGCATCAAGAGAGACTGCAGGTACTTCTCAGCATATGGTCTCTGGACAAGTCCTACAGGCTTGTCCAGAGACAATGGGGTTTGCCTCAGTCCTGCTCTGGACACAGATGCCCCAGAGTAAATCTCTACTTTGTCTAAACATGTACGCTGAATTGTTAGCATGTGCCCAAAGCACAGCAGCACACCCAGTACACACCACCTGCCCCGACCTGCCCTCTTGGAGAGTGAGTGCCCTGTCATGTCAAGCTGTCCAGTGCCCAGGCCTGGCAGAAGCAGCAGGAGCCTTCTTTCATCTTGTTTCAAGGGGCAAACCCCAATTCTTTCACTAGTTACACCTTGGGATGCCTGCCAGCACCCACGTAACACTGCTCGCCACTCCAACGACAGGGCAGGAAGTTTAGGATATGATAGGAGCCCTACTCACACACAGCCAAAGCAGCCTGGGTGTAAGAGCTGAAGTATGTGGCTGCTGGTAGCCTCTACCGACAGATGACTGAGAAACCTCACGTGTCTGACCACCACATGTTCCACAGATTCTGACCCAGCCTTGCTCCCAATTTCTGATCCAGAGCCCCATCTCACCACTTGGCTCTCCTGCTTAGAGACCAATATTTTTGCTTTAGTCATGGCAGCCTTGTTCTGTGAGAACTCTTCCACTCACTACATCCCAGCCACTCCTTACAAGGCATTTACACCACAAAACAAAGCATGGTTTTATATGGTCTCAGTGGTTTCACCCTCAAAGCCGTTCCCCTTCACGCTTTGAAGAAACCCCAGAAAGCCACATCTCACTCCTGTGTGACCAGAAAAATGAAGTTTCCACAGCACGCTGAGAAGAATCAGAGGAAGAGGGCAGGGGCTTTAGTGGCTCACAGACACCCACCTGTCCTGGATGTAATACTGCATATCAAGGTCGTTGATCAGAAATGGCTTGCACAGCTTGGCATAAGCAACTGCCTTATCCAGAGGGAATCCTGCAATACAGGGTGAGGACAGAAGGGAAGGCTGAAAGGAAACTCCCTTGCCCACAGCTCAAGCAGGCTAAGGACTGCTACAGATGTGTTACCTTTGGAGTGGAACGATATCAGGCAGTCACAGGAGGGCCAGTTCTCCACTGGTTCGTTCAGAATAACATCTTCTCCCATGATCACCACTGTGATGTACTCAAACTTGCACAGACGTTCCAGAATCTGTGTCATGGGCTTTGACTTGGACTTTTTCGTCATGGCACAGATTCCCACCACGATCTGCCGCTCTGGTGGCTGACAGAGGGGAAGACAAAGATCCATTTAATAGCATTTATTGTAACACTGAATAGGGGCCAAAAGCAGTCAGGAGCTGGAGATCATTTTTTCTGCGTCCTGTTCCTGGAGGTTACAGAAAAAAAATTAATGTTTTCTTTCTCCAGAGACACCTTTGCCCTTTTTACAGGTGCCAGAGTTTTCCTCAAAAATTTTCCTAGTGAAAGAAATGTTTACGGGAGTGTCAGTTTAAGTCCCTAGAACAAAGAAATCCACTAGTTTTCCTGAATCAGACCTGCAAGCAAAAAAAGCTGGATATCCTGAGGCAGTGAGCACAGCAGCATGATGCAACGTGTCCTGTCATAAATGCCATTGCCGTATCCCACAGCTGCGTCACACAGCCAGGTGCTGTGTCCCCTGCAGTCCCAACTACCTGCAGCCCCAGCAGTAACCATGCAAAACCTGGCTGAGACCCAGGGATTCCACACAGGTGCTCTGGCCCAGAATGCTGGGACCTCCTTACCGACTCCTCCTCTTCATCATCTTCAAAGAAATCGGTTTCGTCTGTCTTCATGTTTGATCCCAGAAATTCTGTCTCATCATCTCTGGAACCGACAACAAACCTGGGAGTGGAGTTCTCTCCTTCACTGGAGGTCGTCAGGGACGACATTGCAGCTTTGGTGGCCGACCATCCCGCTCTGGAATTACAGTGCGCAGAAGGGAGAGAGGGGTCAGATGCAGGGCAATCCCAGGGCCAGCTGCACGATGGAAGAAAGTGATGGTGGGGAGGGCAGGGACTGATTCAGCATGAGGGAGCCTGGGGATAGTGCTGCCCAGCACAAAAAAAGGGAACAGGAAGACACTCTCAGGGTGGGAGGGGATCTGGAATTCTGGATCATTTTAGATAAGCAGCTTCATTTTGCAATTAACCCCCTTGCACTGGGACAGTGTCACCACCAGCACTGAAATCATGTAACCCTTACAGTGACGCATGTCCAGCCACTGCCTAAATCTTGGACAGGGACAGGGGACACTCTTGCAGACTGATATGCCCAACGACGTCAACTGGGACTCCAGAAGTCAGGATAAAGCTCAGGTCAGTGACAGTGATTTTCCAATTGCCAATTTTCATCGTTTCAGCTCAAGAAGACCTACGGTAACAGAGAGGACAGTTTGAGAGGTACAGGAGTTTGCAGGGAGGAGAAAAAACAAGTGAAAACTCTGTGGCAGGGAAAGAGGACAGAGGGAGCATCAGCAACAGTTTGGGTTGCAGGTCAGGATGTCTGGGTTTGCAAGCTGGCATAGAATCACAGAATACACCAAGTAGGAAGGGATCCATCAAGACTGAGTCCAGCTCCTGGCCCTGTACAGACATCCCAAGAACCCCACCATGTGCCCGAGCGAATTGTCCACAGGCTTCTTGAACTTAGACAGGCTTAGTGCTATGACCAGTGCAGAGTAGAGTGGAACAATCACCTCCACTGACCACCTGCTGAATATATGCTATGAGTTAGAAATGCCAGGAAAGGAGCATGTCCTCCACTGTCACCTACCAGAGCAGCGCTGCCAGCCCCAGAGGAGACAGAGTCTGAACACACCATTCAACTGACCTGTACATGCCAAGGACACAGCTGTTCACCATTGACCTAAGCTGCACCCACAGTGTCAAGCAGGTGCCTTTCACTGTACTTTTCCTAATTATAAAGCAGCCAAAAGCATTCCTCCTGCATAAGGATAACATTGAGGAGAGGACATTGTGAACACTTCATGTTATTAAGTGCTTCCTAAAACTGGACATGAGACACTCTCTGCCATTGCTTCTCATGTTCTCATATGATTTCCAGCATTCCCTAGATTCATAGTTACTGAATTTCTTCCTCTTCAGTGATGCAGATTTCTTCCTCTTCCTCTTATAGCCAGGACATAGCAGAAGACTGCACTGCCACATAGAGCTGTCAGTTCTCAGACCTCCAGCAGCAACAGGAGGCACATCCCAAAGCTATCAGCCTGCTACCAGCATGGCATCAGGGCAGACAAGAATCCTCTCACTGGGAACACAATATAAGATTGCCTTAATTCACCTGAGCAGGGTAGGAAACGCAAAAAACACAGAGCAATCCAGCTGCTTGTGAAATCCCCTTAGAAATAAGGGTAGAATAATGCAGGCCTCCAGGCAAAAAGGCAGTGTGGTACTAGAAAAGGCAGGAAATGTAACAGGTAAATGTTCAGAGAAAGCACTGGAGCAGAAGTACATCAGACAAGGACCTGCAGCCACACTATCAGGCACTGGTTGCTCACAAGCCCATTAGCCATCATGCTGGATCCACTGGGGGAGTGGGCCTCGACCCAACAGAAACCACACAGGAGACACAGCAAGCCCAGACTTTGTACATACCACGCCAAGGATGATCTCCTCCATCTTAGTCACAGGCACTGAGCCCAATGTTGCTGCTCCCACAAAATCTTCAAAGCACAGCACACATCTGGCACTGAAATATCTCATCAGCAAAAGTCAAAGCTGATACCATCAGTGCCCGCTGCTAGTGGGAGGAACAGTACTGGCAGACCAGGCTATAGAGGTATTTACTGTGCACTCCACATAGCCCTGCTATCTCCAGAGGAGGACAAGAGTAGGATTCCCAACATACTCAGGAACCATTTTCATGCCTGTGTCCTGCTGCCTCAGCACAGCAGTAGAGAACGAGCCCACAGCAGGTACACTATCAGCTTGATAGCTGATGATTTAATGAAGTGAAGTAAACCATGCAAAAGGAGGAGGAGGGTTATTTTCTCCAATCCCCTACTCTCCCCTCCCTCCTGGAAAAAAAAACCCAGATAAAGTAGTAGGAAAACCTTTGCCCTAAGAACTCAGAAAGCAGCAACTTCTCTATATTCCTCCTCCTATTCCAGAGAAAAAGCCTCTTCCTTGCTCTATAGCTCTGTTTCAAGGCCATGATATACCACACTCACATCAGGTAAAAACTCAGAGCCTCACTGAAGCTGACAGCCCACTAATAGTACAGGCATGCCCATGATGCTAATAAAGAAAGTCTCACAATTTCAGGTGTGGGGATAGGGTTAACCAGAACCTTTTCCTAGTTTTTCTTAAAAGCAGATCCCTTACCATAGACTTAGACCAAGCAACAACTGAATCTTGATGAAACAGAACTTTTAGCTACAGGCATAACTAAGGCATCAAAAACTCAGACTGTTGCTCTTAAATGGTAAAGGCAAGTGGAGTTCTATCCTGGTATCTAAGGACAGCGACAGGAAGTTTACCCACCAGACCTGAGCCAGCTCTAGTGTTGAACTGGCACAGGGGTTCATATGCCAGGAGGGTGGCAATTGCCATTATGGAACTCCTACAGGTTCCTGCACAGCGCACAGCTGACACTTTTCACACTAACCACAGCATGCTGATGGTTGTGTCCCCATTGACTGCTGAGCTAACTACTCATGGAAGCCGTATATTTCGCCCAGTTCCCAGCTGCTGAGAGTGCTATGGGCCTCTCCTTTCACTAAATACAGCAAGAAAATTCAGTGTTGAGTTAATGCTACTGACTGTGTCATCCAAGGGAGACAAGAGCATTAATGCAGCTCTGGCACATGCACACAAAGAGTAAGGATAATTCTGGCTTTGAGTCAGAACATTCAGGCTTGGTAGCTCTGTCACAGATACAGAAGGAAGTACATGCCAGCCACTGCAGCTAAAAACTTTCCTGCTGCCCTTATAAGAAAGGGCAGCTGTGATCTGCTACACAGTCATACCAAAGGTTACCGTAATTACCCAACCAGCAATCCAAATCTGCTGACACACAACCCTTAATGGAGCCACAGACCTTGCCTCTGATGGCCTGGGACTGATTCAGCTCCCTAGACTGCCCTGTATTAGTGATAAGAAACAAGATAGTAAATTGTTTTCCGGTTCCCCAACAGATCATTCCAGCACTGTTCGGATAAGAGGGCTCACAAAGTAAAGAGATTCTTTGTGTCCTGCTTCTGAGGTACCAGACATTTAAAAGGGACAGTGTGATTAGGTCTTGTATTAAGTTTGTACTCAGTGTGGCATTAACCAAGCAAAGAGTGGGTTTGCATGTCAGGGTTTTGTTTCATTTCGGTTTTTTCACAAAAGGTGCAGATGCAGTCTCTGTAGTGCCGGGCTGATGGACAGGAACATGGCTCATCACATTGCCGGCAACAGGAACTCGGGTTACCCCACCACGCAGAAAGCCTGCAAGCATCATCCAACTTAGAGACCCACACCCTAGCCAAGCCAGGTCAAGTAAGTGCAGGAAAGACTACACACAGATGGCATTTTAAAACACTAATACTGGCAACATCTTGTAGAACTGCCTTAAACTACTGATGGCCCTACAACCAACCAGTCCAAAAAACCCAACCCTAAAAGTTTAGGCCCTGAGCAGCGAAGTACCTTTGTATGCATGGCTGCATGACTGGTAATACACCTTTGCAGGACCAGGGACACAGAGAGCTACTTCCATTGTTACAAGAGCTGTTTGCATTAACGTTAATTCCATACTTCAAAATGGTGAGAGCTGTGCTCTTATCATGGGCACTTACTTCAGAACAGAAACATCACCTATTCTAGGGTTAATCATTAAAACTATTTGGACATGGTGTATCAGAGAAACCTCTCTGTTCTGGTAACACAGGCATTCAACGTGTTCACAGCCAGGAAGCTGAAGTCAAGTTCAGTCTATTCAAGGAGCGCCTTCGGTGAGGCCAAACACACCAACAGCTGCAAACCCGGAGCGCGGAGCAGAGAGGAGCATTGAGGCAGTCTCTTGGTTTACCCCGCACACCGAGCAGTGCTGCGCCGCGCACAGCAGCGAGACCCGTCCGTGTCTTACACTGTTGATAACGAAATATTTGATCAGATTCGTGAGACCTGTAAAGCGTGACACTCCTCAGCACCGGAATTCCCCCGACACGGTCGCTGTTACTGAGGGCTTATTGCAGGGCGGCCGCTGCCGCTCTACCGCTCACACCGTGGCGGCTTCACAAACGCCGGCCCTCCAGGCTCGGGAGAAACAGCGGCCCCGAAGAGCGGGGCAGAGGCACAGGCAGGGGCCAGGACCGGCCCGGGAGAGCGGCGCGACCGCAAGCAGCCACGCAAATGACGAGCCGCCGCTGCCCGGAGAGCGGGCAGGCACCAGCACCACGCTGGCACGTACAGGCCGAGCGCGGCGGCCCCGAGCGGCCTGGACGA
>VYXD01015333.1:209961-230884 GCA_013397195.1 Hylia prasina
GGAGCAGCTCATGGGGGCGGCGCGATGGACGCTGCTCGTCCGTGGCGGGAAGGACCGGGAGGCCCTGAACCAAGCCCGTGTCGGCGCCGGGGCCCCGGGCCACGAGGGTGACGGAGCGGCCGCAGGGGCTCAGCCGTGTTGGACGGATCCGCCCGGCCTCGGGCTGCTGGTCACCGGCTCCGCGGGCCCCGTCGTCCCCGTCAGAAGGATACCGGCACATCCGCGGCCCGGGTGAGGTTCCGCGGGGACCAGAGAGCACGGGTCCCGGCTCTCCGGGGCTCGTCAGGGTTGCTGCGGGCCCGCTGCACGGGACCCGCGCTGGCAAGGGCTGTGAGGGCTGCGGGGGCCGCCCCGAGCACATTACCGTGTCCGGGGGTTGGCTCTGGGCGCTGCTGTCCGGGCAGAAAGCCCCGGAGCTGCCAACTGCTCTGGGTGGTCCCAGAGTACCAGGACAAGCCGCTGCAGCCCAGGACATGTGACAGCAGGAGGGGACAAATGCTTGACAGTAGGACTGTGGTCCCGGGGGACTTCCTGGGATGACCGGGAGGACAGAAGTGGGGGTTGTTTAGGAGGCAGCAGTGCTGGGACCACCAGTGCCAGTGGGGACATACCCCAGGTTCGGCCCAACAGAAGCCAGGGAGAGTTTTGCTAATGTCCTGGTAGGAACAGGATGGAGCAAAGGGTCCATTTTGTCCTGCTGGCAGAGCACCCAGGATCTCTGACTGTGGGAGCTAGCGTCAGAGCAGCCCTGGCCCAGCCTCTTCTGGCTGTACCAGCCCTCCCACGCGCCTGCCTTTGGGACAGGGACTCCTCTATTGAAAAGAAAAGCTTTGCTGGCAGGTCCTGGCTCTTCCCTCTCTGGGCCAGTTTTTAAAGGGAGAACTGGAGAGGCCTATGGGTGCTGGGCAAGCAGCCCCATGGGTAGATTTTGGATGACAACGAGATGTGCAATCAGGACTTCTGGGAGGTGGGCACAGAGTTGAGCTGGGCCAAGTGGGTGCATACATGGCCACAGGCTGGCTTAGGAGTGCTTTTGAGGTAATGCTGGCTCTGCAAGAGCCCTGGACCTATTTGCACACCCGGTGCCTGATCCCTTAAGCCAGATAAGTGTCACAGCTGCAGCACAATGCTAAGGTTCAAGCTCTAGACCAGAAGCTCTCATGCCACTCCCCTCCAAACAGCTCTTTGCTGCCCCAGGGAGCCCAGGCAGGTCAGGAGGGCCAAGTGCCTCACTTACCCATGGTTCTGCTCACCATCGCTTGCCACGGCAAGTGGGGTGGAGGAGACAGAGGCTGATCCTGCCCAGTGTTTGTGCTGCGAGCCTCGAGGAGCATAGAGGGGCACGGCACCAGACAGGACTGGATGCAAGAGCTACCTGTGTGTCAAGAGACCTAGGCAGAGTAGGAACAGGGGCAGGGCCAGAAGGGGAGAGGGACATGGTGGCCACCAGCCAGTCCTTATACTGTCAACAGCTGCTTGGCTTGGCATGTCATAGAGGTGGGCCAGGAAACTGAAGACCGAGTTTTCTGCCCATCCCAATGCCAGCAGAGACTGTGCACAGGGAAGGAGCAGGGTGGGAAGGAGGCAGCACGATGCTTCTCCGAATACAGGCAGCTGCTGCCATCCCTGCACCAAATGCCGACAGTCAGAGCAGTGTGTTGCGGTGCTGCATTGCGGGCTGGGAACCCCGGGCATGTGGAGGGCTCACAAGGAGCTGGCACTGGGGCTCTGGCAAGCTGCGCTGGGCTAAAGAAAGCGACAGAAATTGAGTGAGTTCATGAAATTACAAGGGCTGGATGTTATTGATTATTTACCTCCCAAGAGAGGGGTGTTTTCCAGCTTTCTGAAGAACTGCAGAGACACAGACATCAGGTCAGGAGGGGATGAAGTCAAGGTGGGGCTGTGGCTGAAAAGCTCTAAAATGAGCCTCCTGGGAGGGTCTGTTCAGTTGGGAATGGTTTTGTGATAGTGCTGACACTTGAAAAGAACCTGGAGAGAGCCCTAAGGGTGAGCTGCAATCCCTAACTCTGCGACCGACTCCACTGAGGATTTTGCCCCTCTAGTCTTCAAGTTAAAAAATGAGAGACATTGGCAGCAGCCCTGAGGGGTCTGAGCCACACTCCACAGCCTCCTGTCGGAGGCACTGTAGTATGGATGGCCATGCTGGGAGGGCACAGGCACTCCCACCTCAAGGAGACATGGGCACCCTCTGCCTTCTGCCAGGTGGATCCTATGTCAGGCATAGCACATTTGGGTCACCACTTTGGAGCTCCCTGCCAAAGTGTCTCCAGACAAAACCCAAGCCTCCTCCTCCCTGGGTAAGCAAGCCTCATGCTTGGCTACCTGCCAGCTCCCAGATCCAGGCCACCACACAGGGTCTGCTGCTCACCCCCCATGCCTCTCCAGAGACCATGTGTGGCTGAGACTGCCTGGGCACCTCAAGCCGGTGATGCCAGGAAGGGCACTGGAGGCTGCCACATTAGAGGTGACAAGCTGTGGTGAGGTGCAGGTGGCTGTCACTTCTGAAGAAGCTGCCCAGTCAGTAGACGATGGGGTAATAATCCCTGCAGGTCTGCTCTGGGGTCAGGCACCTGCTTGCTCAAGGGCAGGACGGCAGGCTGAGGTGAGCACAGGGCAGCGTGGGCGGCAGTGCTGAGTTGCACTCCTGGCAGACATCCACGCTTCCAGCCTCTGCAGCTGGGCAGGAGCCCACAATACCACAGAATCATGGAATCATTGAGGTTGAAAAAGACTTTTAAGATATCACTCGGTGCTGCGGCACAAAACAAAAATTTTGTTTGTGGGAACAAAATAGATGGTACTGAAATGGCCGTAATTTTAAAACCAGCCTTGGGAACCAAAACCAAGGGGTTAAAGCAGTCCAGGTGCAGCAGCATCATCTTCACACTATGACAGAGGACTCCTGGACACCCTGAGCATGTGGCAGGAGTATGGGGTCACTGCCAGAGCCCTCCAGTGCCAGCCTGGACACAGCCTGCCCCACCAGCTCTGTGGCACCATGGTGAGCATAGCACCAGGTGCTGTGGACCTTCACCCCATCATTACCCAGCTGGTCCTGGCAGCATCCATCTGAGTTCAGGTGCCCTAGAAAGGCTGAAGAGACATTGCCCGGATTTGCTGGCTGTGGTCTGGGGCTGTTCAGGGGAGGGTGCACTCCAGCCAGGTGCTCAGTCAGCACTGCAGTAGGCACAGCACCTGCAGGCAGAGCCTGGAGTCTCAGGGTTTGGATGCTGAACACCTCAGGGAGGTGTAGACAGCTGTGGCAGACAGCATGCTTCAACCCATGCCTGCTGGGAGTAAGCTGGCTTTCCTTAGTAACCTCTACTGCTCCTGGGCATCCTCTGTCACACAGAAAGCACAGCAAGTAGTCCTGGCATGCCCAGCAGTATGACCACGCTTGACCAGTGGAGGAACCTGTCCAAGTGTCCCATTCTGATCAGCAAATGCTTTTTACAAGTGTGTCATCCTGGAGAGACAGTGGTCAGCAGATGACGGAGCAGAAGCAGTGAGGGAGGCCAGAAGAGGCTGCATCCTGTGCATGCCATGTCAGCCTCATAGCTGGATTATCTCATCAGGGCACAGGTCTGTGTGTGGGTTGGGAGCAGCACTCAGCCCCCTCAACCTTGGGATGCATTCTTGTCTGGAGCAAAAGCCTCCTTCTGCTGGTCCAGGCAGGAGCTGCTAGTGTTTCAATGATGCAATGGGAGCCCTACCTCCCTTTGTTTCTGCACAGCACAGGAAGCCATGACCAGTAGCCAAGACGTGGGCAAAGGGCCATATTCCTTGGCCTGCAGACACAGGGGAGGAGGCAGTGGCAGCCACAGAGCTCTGCATTGCAGCACAGGATTGGTGCTGGCAGCCAGAACCAATGCCCAGCGTGAGCACTCAGCCCAAGAGCAGGAGCTGAGCACAGGGGGTGGCAGGACTTGCTGCTAGTGCTGTTGTCTTACTGTTGCTCCCAACAACCAGACCTGCTCTAGCCTAGGCACCTTTTCTCGCACATGGATCCGCCCAAGCTATGTCAGCCCCCAAAGCAGGCCACTCTCAGAAGGGTGTCCTCAGGGATGCAGGACCCCCTCCAACCACCAGCGTAGTCTCCTGGGCTGACAAGGGCCAGTCGTGTCCCACTATGGTGAGTGGAGGCACCCTCAAGAAAGATTTGGCCAAGGCAAGAGCTGGCAGGGTCCTGCCCTGCCAGTTTCCCTGTGAGCGCAGAACAAGTACAAAGCCTGTCTAAAGTGGGAATGAGGTCAAGAGACAGCCTCCCACTAAGCTGATTAGAGGAAAGCATCCCCCTAATACAATAAACTGCGCTGGCACTGTGCTGTTCCCACTGGCTGCAGATCAGGGTCAGCCAATCTCCTGCCCCACAGCATCCGGGGGGCAGAGGTGCAGGAGTCCAGGGGTCAAGCAAGCCAGGACCCTGCAGACTGCATACCCTGCCTCCCCTACCCACTGCATCAGCAGACACGGAGCAGCCCCCTTCGATCTGAGCTGGCATCGAGGCAGCCCTGGGGAGGACAAGGGGAGTGGCACCCCCACTCTGCAGCCCAGCTGCCCTGACACCTCAGTGTAGGCCCACTGCTCACCTGGCAGGTTCTTCCACCCTGGGGCCCTGCTCTGTGTTTGATAAGGAGCCTCTCCCTAAGGAGTGGCCCAGATATGGCTGTGGACTCATGGCTTGGTTCAGTGCCAGCCCTGGGCTTGGGCTCTCCCTGCCCTTGCCCTGCAAGACCTGTAACTACCTCCCTGCTACCAGCTGCTGTGGCTAAGCAGAGTATTTGACTCCTCCCTGAGCTCCCCAGCCCCTACCTGCACCAAGAGTCTCTGTGGAGCACAGGCATAAGTTCTGGGGACCCCTGACCCCAAAGAACTCACTGGTGTCTCCTCCCACAGTGCTGAGTACCCCGACCTGCGGAAGCACAACAACTGTATGGCCAGCAACCTGACACCAGCCATCTATGCCAGGCTCTGTGACAAGGCAACCCCAAATGGCTGGACTTTGGACCAGTGCATTCAGACTGGCGTCGACAACCCTGGCCACCCCTTCATCAAGACTGTGGGTATCGTAGCTGGTGATGAAGAAACCTATGAGGTGAGTGGCAGCCAGAGCCTTGCCGGCAGCAGCCAGAGGAGTCCCAGTACCAATGGTACAACCAGCAGCCTGGGGCATTACTGCCCACCTCCTCTTGCCCAGCCTGAGCAGCTAGAGAGGCCCCTGGAAAGTCTCTACATGCTCCTGCAGGACACAGGGCTCCTTTAGAAATATTCCTGGAGCCCCACAGCCTCCTGCTCCACTTGCCCTGTGGATTGCTGTTGCACAGCAGGACACAGTCCCTCACACGGGCAGTGTGGCCCTGCCAGGCTTGTGGCAGGGGCTTCATGAAGCCCTGGGTCTGCCATATATTGTTCCACTTGCTTCCAGGTGTTTGCTGACCTGTTTGACCCTGTGATTCAGGAGCGGCACAATGGATACAACCCCCGCACCATGAAGCACATTACAGACCTAGACGCTACAAAGGTGCGGAAGCTGGACAGAGATGCTGCATGCGGGTGTCCTTCCTTGGACCTTGGGGGTAGGGCCCTGCCAGCACCAGGGCCACCCCATGAATACCTTGTGGCTCCCATCTATTCCAGATAAAGTTTGGCCAGTTTGATGAGCGCTATGTGCTCTCCTCCCGGGTCCGGACTGGGCGCAGCATCCGTGGTCTGAGCCTGCCACCAGCCTGCACCCGTGCCGAGAGACGAGAGGTGGAGAAAGTGACTGTGGATGCACTGAATGGCCTCACCGGGGACCTGGCGGGCCGGTACTACCGCCTCAGTGAGATGACCGAGCAGGAGCAACAGCAGCTCATTGATGTGAGTGCAGCTCCCGACCAGCCCCCCTCAGGTGCATGCAAAGTAAGACCCCATCCTGGCACTCCCTCTCTGGGAGGTTACATCCTCCCTTTGCAGCTCTGCTGGCTTCTTCAACCAGGACCCCTGCCCTAGCAAGGCAGCCCAACAGCACAGTGCTGCTCAGCCCTCATGAGCCAGGAGCTCTCTGAACTCAGCCCCAGCAGCTCATGGCCACCTCTGACTCTTGCCCCCATTTCCCTGCCCATGCCCAGAGAAAGGCAGGCTTGTGGCACTCAGCTGGTGCCATACCAGCTGCTTGCACAGGTTGGGCTGTGTACCAGCAACCTTCTGCCTCCTGGGCCAGGAAGGCAGGGGCTCCTGCCTACGAGTGCCCTGACTGGGAGAGCTGCGGTGAATCTCCCGCATGGCAGGAGGGACCATTGAGACATGGAGTGCTGGAACCAGTGAGGGTGCCCTAGGTCCAGCCATGCAGCCTGGGTGAGCCCATGAATTCTGCCTCCCTCCAGGATCACTTCCTCTTTGACAAGCCGGTGTCCCCGCTCCTGACAGCAGCAGGAATGGCTCGGGACTGGCCTGACGCACGAGGGATCTGGTGAGGTTCTGCCCTGGCACTGTGGGGCAGGGCAGAGATGGCGGGGGACGGTACTGCTCCATCCATCTCAGCCCTGCCACCCACGTTTCCCGTGTTTGCCACGCCATAGACCCTAGCACATGGCACCAGTGCCTCTGGGCTGTGCTTACCATGGGTTCTGTGGCCTCACCTGGGAGCTCCTTGTGCACCACTATTCCCTACACAAACCACAGCACAGTACTGGAAAGAGGGACTGTGGAGCCAGTACCAGCTGTCAATCCTGCCTGCTCTCACCATCCTGCAGCACCTTGCACTTTAAGGCTGCCAAAAACCTGTAATTGCCTTCTGCTCCTTGGGCAATCCCCAGCACTCCTCCTGGCTTCTGCACACTCTGTGTGACACCTAACCTGCCCTGCCACAGTTGCATCTTACTGCTCCCTCCCAGCATCTTTGCACACCCATGCAACACCTCACACTCCTGCAGAGCAACAGCCAGCACATGTGTCTGCCCATGCCACCCTCGCTGATGCTGTGCCTTTATATGGAAAACATCTCCAGAGCATACACAGTCCCCAGCTCCAGCTGCACCAAACCCGGCCCCTCCAGTGCCCACTCCGTGCCTCACAAGCCCCCTCCCGCTGCCTGCATGGTGCAAGAGCCATGCTCCCATCCCCAGTCCAGGCTGGGTCACAACCATGCTGGTACCCACCTGTGCCCAAGGCACTGGAGACAGCTCCCATCACTGGCAGTGATACATGTGGATGGGCACTGGCCCATCTCCAGGAGCATCTCCTGGCTGCTCATCCAGGTGCAGTCAGCACACTGGATGAGCAGCACAATCACCCTAGGCACAATCACCAGAAGACCTTCTTGATCTGGATCAATGAGGAGGACCACACACGTGTCATCTCCATGGAGAAGGGGGGCAATATGAAGCGCGTTTTTGAGCGGTTCTGCCGAGGCCTAAAGGAGGTGAGTGTCCAACAGCTTCTGCTGTGCCAGCCCCATAAGCAGGAAAAGAGGGGCAGGCAGGGCTCCTTCTGGGCACTCCTTGGCCAGGGCTGAACGATTGCTTGTGCGTCTAATTCAGGTGGAGCGGCTAATCCAGGAGCGAGGCTGGGAGTTCATGTGGAATGAGCGGCTGGGTTACATCCTGACCTGCCCCTCTAACCTGGGCACGGGGCTACGAGCAGGTGTCCACATCAAGCTGCCACTGCTCAGCAAGGTATTACCATGGCCAGTTTTGTTATGAGCCAGGCTAGGACTGTGGGGAGCTCAGCCACAAAGGTGCAGGACAACATGGGACCCAGCTCCAGACCACACTCATGTTCCCCTAGGAGGCATAGGGTCCAGCCTCTGCCTGCATTCCTGGCCAGAGAGGCCCAGATCCCAGGTGCCAGCCTGGGTCTGCTCAGGGTAGGACTGTGGGTGGGGCTGGTGACCCACTGACAAGACCCTGTGAGCAACAGGGGGCTGTCCTGGGAAGCATTCGGCTACAGAGCCCTGACTCCCTCGTTGTTGGTCCTGCTGAGCACTGACACTTTCTCTGGGCACCAGGACAGCCGCTTCCCTAAGATCCTAGAGAACCTCCGGCTACAGAAGCGTGGGACAGGTGGTGTGGACACTGCAGCCGTAGGTGGCATCTTTGACATCTCCAACCTGGACCGTCTGGGGAAGTCAGAGGTGGGTGCCAGACAGAGCTGGGGAGGAAGGTTCTGGAACGTGTCTGCGTGACTGGCCCACAGTGCCACTGCACTCCCAGGGCTGTGTGCTGGAGCCAGCACGTGGGTGCTGGGACTGGCAGTGCCTACCCTGCATGCAGCAGGACTGGCCAAGTGGTGTGGCTCCCAGGACAGTCCCTCAATCACCACATCTGTGCTTCTGGTGCAGGTGGAACTGGTGCAGCTGGTGATAGATGGTGTGAACTACCTGATCGACTGTGAGCGGCGGCTGGAGAAGGGGCAGGATATCCGCATCCCCTCGCCGCTGCAGCAGTTCCGGCACTGAGTGGGACCGTGGCAACACCCGCACTGTGGAACCAGGTCCCCCTGTAGCTTGTGCAATCGCTGTGCCCAGCATGTCGCTGCATCCTGTAACCCACAATGCATCAGGTCAGACCCCATAAACATGCGCTGCTGTAGCCATGGCTCAGGCTTCTTCTTACCCACCACCCCACTGACCTCCTAGCACCTTGTCCTCCTGCAGAGGCAAGACTCGGACTTCCCCCATATCACAAGGCTTCACAATCACCACACACGGGCTCTGCACCCTCTGCCCCACCCCAACCACCATGGCCACCTCCCAGCTGGTACCAGGAGCAGTGCAGCAGAGCCAGGAAGAGCTGCATGACCTCAGGTACCACACTGAGCAGCATACTCTGGAAGGTCTCCTCTGGCAAATGAAGGTACTCCTGTCTTGAGCACCCAGGCAGTGGGAGAGCAGGAGCCAGTGGGCCCCGTGCTCCTCAGGACCCTGCATGGGCTGCAGCCAGACTATCCAGGATGGGCAGTGCCTGCACCAGGATCTCGAAGGCAGGAGAACCCTTGCTATCGTGGACCAGGTCCCAGAGCACAGGCTGCAGGAAAGAGCCACATTGCATTGCCTGTGCAATCCACACCTTTTCTCAGCTCTCCTAGCTCAATGTCCCACAGTGCATCTGTGGCAGGCTTGCTACAAGGATAAGGACGCAGGGACAGAGGGGTGCCTTCACCTGAGCCATAGCTCTGACACCCAGTCTGGGGCTGGCCGCTCCCAGCCACTGGTGGCTGAGGATAGCACATGCACCAGTCAATGCCGGGAGCGGGTGTCAGTCCTGGGAGTCGTTCCCTGGGCCCGCACAGTAGAGGGGAAGGGCTCTAGAGTAGACAAGGGATGGGGGAGCAGAACCGGCCCTTGAGCACGCATCTATCCACGGCGACTGCGCTCCCGAAGGCCCTTTCTCGCTCACTGGTGTTGGGGTCCCGCAGCACCAGCAGAAGCAGCATCCCCAGGCTGGGAAGGGAAGCAGCCACTCCTGCGTCCTGCGGGCAGCAGGAGCGAGCGAGAGGGAGATGGACGAGGTCCCGCAGGGCTCGCTCCGGCAACTCCCGTAGTACGGCTCCGGAGCCCGGCTCCAGCCCCCGCCGCTCCCGCAGTGGCCATGGCTCCCAGGCTTCCTCCGACACTGGCAGCCTCAGAGACCCCTGTCCCACACACCGCCGAGACGAGTTCTGACACAATCTGATACTTCCCCGGAACGAGACCCTGCCAGGCCCCTGCCTGCTCACCCCGCTCCTGCCGCCGGGGCTGGACGCCCAGGGCGGGACGGAGCTGACTCCCGCTGGCCTCGGTTTTGGGCTCTAATGCGAGGCCGGCGCCAGCCCCACCACTGTAAGCGGGGCTGAGCTTGTTCATTATTGACTACGGGAACCCGGCCCGGGAGCCGTGCCCACCGCCCCTTGGCCGGAGGGGAACGGCGCGGCCCCGGCAGCGCCGCCGGGCGGTGGGCAGCGCCCCCTGTCGGCCCCGGGGCGCGTAGTAGCGGGACGAGAGGCGAGGGGGCCCCGGACCGGCGGGGCCCGTTCGACGAGAGTCGACGGATGGAGGCTGGGCGGCAGCACAGCGCTTCCCGGGAGGACGTCCCGGTTCAGGCGGTGTTTGTCGCAGTGGCGACGATGAAGTCAGAAACGTCACACGTGTTCTCCCCGCAGCCCTTGGGCCGACTGGCTGATCTCAATGTTGGTGACAAAAATGCCCAGAAACAGCCCAGGCGGCTGCATCCGTGCAGGAGGAGAGCACCTGATGAGGGCTGGCCCAAATCGTCAGCTGGGGGGATACTGGAAACAGTTGCTAAAACTCAGCGGTCAGCGGGAGGGACCGGATGATGGGTTCTAAGGAGAAACGGGTGGTGAGGCGGAAACAGGGTAGGGAGAACATTTTCCCAACTGATGCATTGTTCCCCAAGGCCCACCTGAGCTGCCCGGCACGCTGCAAAGAAAGGCGGCGCTGGCAGGGTGAGAATCGGGGTTTTGTGCGGGGACAGCCCCGGGCCCTGGCGGTACCAGGGCACGGTGGTGCAAGGTGTGAGCAGCCTGTGCCAGGTCAAAGCTGGGGGCAAGCCGAGCACCCCGGCAGGGATGGCACAGTCGAGAGTCCTTCGAACCGCAGACCCCAGCAGAAGGTGCAAAGGCCGACGGATGGGATTGCAGGGTAAAGACCCACTCCAGAGTTTGGCTCGGGGCCAGGGGAACGCCGGACTGTCCCAGGGGCCGGAGCGTGAGGGGCGGTGGGTGAAAATGCGATGATGCGCTGAGTCCCGCAGGCGAGCCTGCAACGAGCCGAGCGCTGTCGTGCGGCATGTGCTGGGCACGTGTCACCGCCGGGCCGGCACTGCGCGATACAGACATGGTGGCCACGGCGGGGCGGACTCGGCAGCGGGCGGCCCCGGGGAGCCTCCACGGCCCCCGGTCCCGGCCGCGGCGAGGGCAGGCTCTGTGGTCGGCGCGACACAGCCCGGTAGGAGGGGACTGCACGGTGGATCGAAGACGGGACCCAGCCCAAAGCTCCAACCGCCCCCGCCGCGGCCCGGGCGGTGCTGAGAAGCGGCGGCCATGAGCAGGGGGCGGGGCCAGCGGCGAGACCCCGCTCCCTTCGGCTGCGCCCTGTGACGTTCGGCCCAATCAGGAGCTGCCACACGGCAGATCCGGATGCGGGGGCGGGATTTCCGGCTGCGGCCCCGGTGCTCCTTTAGCTGCCGNCCCCTAGGTGCGGACACTGCAAGCGGTTGGCGCCGGAGTACGAGTCGGCCGCGACCCGGCTGAAGGGGATCGTGCCTCTTGTGAAGGTGAGCACAGGCTCCCGTGTTGGGGCGGACCGGGGGGCAGCCAGCGCTCGGACTCGTGCACTGCAGGCCTGACGGACGTCGTTTCTTTGATGCCTTGGAGCCCTGAAATAATCTGGAAGCCGATCCTTGCAGGGCCGCAGCCGCGCAGCTGGTGTGCAGAAGGGTGTGTGAGGGCTCGCCCCAGCCGGGGAAATAGGCCTGCTCTGAGCTGTGTGATGAGGCTGAGAAGCAAGCACCGTGCTGCACGTACCCATTGAGGCTTCCTGACTAAAAGCTTTCTTTTTTTGTCACAAAACTCGCAGAGTTTTCTCAGATCAGAGTCTCTCTCTTCCTTTACGGGAAGTGGCATGGACTCTTAGCGCCATGGCCTCCTGGTCAGGTCAGCCTGTTTTCTTCAAGTATTATATGAATTTTAGGTCTGATGAGGTGCTGAGAAATTCCTTGTCATTGATTGCAGGAAACTATCCTTTGTAGTATATTTTGGTGTGTAGTCTGGTCGAACTTGAAACTATTTAGTCTTTCCAGTATTTTCTCAAATACTTTTCTGGGCTTTGTATTATACCTGTGCTACTTCTTTTCTCATCTGGGCTGCCCAGCACCAGGCAGTGTGTGTTGGATCCCTCCAGTCCCTTGGCTGGGTTGGGTGTGTTAGGGCTGGATCTCAGTCTGAGTAGCAAGGTTTCTTTTGCTTTAGGTTGACTGTACGGCAAACTCCAACACCTGTAACAAGTATGGAGTCAGTGGATATCCCACATTAAAGATTTTTCGAGATGGAGAAGAGGCAGGGACCTATGATGGGCCCAGAACAGCAGGTAAGAACTGGTTGGCAGTGTCTGGCTTGCTGAGCTGCTGCAGGAGGCAGCATGTAACACCCAGGGATGCAGAGAAGGTTCCCACCTACACAGACACCCCACAACGCCTTACCTTCTCCAGAACTCTTTGTGCTGGCAAAGCCTGGGATGTTTATTTTCTTTTAAAGGTGAAGGTTTCCACATTAGCTCCTAGTTCCCAGGGTGCTAGAAAGCTCCTGTGTGAAGCTGATAGGAGCGATCCTTCAGTTCACGTATTTATTGTAAGGGAGACATGTATAGATTTTGCAGAAACAATTTTTGGTTTAGGACGCTTGAAGAATGTCTTGTGGAACTTGGTATTGATCCCTTTAATTATTCTACTAATCTTTCAAGATGGGATTGTCAGCCATCTGAAGAAACAGGCGGGACCTGCTTCGGTGGCTCTCAGTTCTGTGGCTGAGTTTGAGAAGTTCATTGGCGATAAAGATGCTTCTGTCGTGGGTGAGTACAGGTGCATTGTGAACTGAGTGTGCACTGGGCTCCGGGAGCTTGTGTGGAAAGATCAGAGGCAGTACCACAGGCTGCAGCAAAAGAAATCCCAGATGGACATGATAAAAAAAACACTGCTGGTAATGAGAACAATAAAGCCCTAGAATATGTATCCAGAGGGATTTTAAAATGTTCAGCCTGGGAGATTTTCACATCTTAGTTAGACAAAGCTCTGAGCAACCCAGTCAGACTGAGGCTAGTCCCGCTTCAAGTGGGAGATTGGATTTGAGGACTTCTGGGTATTCCTTCCAAAATTTTGTTGTTGTTGTTTTAGTTTTTTGTTCCCATGGCCATCTGGCTTTGTTGGCTCCTCTGGCACCAGAGTATATGTTTTCCAAAGGTTGTTGCTTGCTTGGCTGGCTAACAACAGGTAACTTTGGGTTACTGGAAGGTGCATTTGTTGCTCTAGTGGCATTGGAAGGCTGTTGGCATTGGATGTGTCTATGGTTACATGTGGCAACAACACATGGGGCAAACCAGGTGCCATCCTGTAGGTATAACCACATGAGTATTAACCAGCATTCCTAAACTTACTGTTATTAAGTGCCAGTGGGTGTTGTTACACAGTCACCAGTGGATGTCGGGCGTTCAGGGGATAATTGAATGTCCTTGGTTGAATGAGCAAGTTGGGCTACTCCTGAGTAACTTTCTGCTGTTGGAAAGGAGGGGGTGCAAGAAGGTCCTGAAAAATGGGAGAGAAACTATTGAAGGTAAAGATCTCAACATGAACTGAAGGACTGGATTCAGGATTGATCCAGTGCATTATAGAGAAAAATGCTGAGAGTTGCAGAGGGTCCACAGCTGGGTTGGTTTGAGGTCACAGTCTGCCTTTCTGCTGCAGGCTTCTTTGGTGATGCATCTGGGGATGCTTATTTGGAGTTCATGAAAGCAGCCAACAGCCTCAGGGATAACTACCGCTTTGCGCACACCACCGAGGAGCAGCTGGTGCAGAAGTACAGGGAGGATGGAGAGTAAGTTACTTAATACAAAGATTTCTTGTTATTGAGGCATCTGGAACAAATTCATGGATTCAGTTAAATGGTTTCAGTTTCTAAACATAGCTTAAGGTCTGATTTCTTCCCCAGCTGACAGTGGTGTTTCTTTTGAATTGAGACAGAAAGGTGTAAATGGTTACAGGCTCTGAAGCATTTGTGTCTGTCTCTGGATGGAAAGTATCTCAACAGAGACACTTTGTTTCCATATTCATTGTTAGATTGAGAATTTTATTTCTCATTGTGGCCTGTCTGAATGGTGGAGAAGGCTCTGAGAGGTACACCTAGTGCACTAGGGCCACCAAGAGACTAGACAGTGTTGTTTGAGCTATGAATGGTGAGTGGGGATTATTGCTGGAGAGTGGGTTTTTGCCTCATCTGGCTGCTGTCCTTGGATTCTCAGGGAGACTTTGAGCTAAGTCACAATATGTACTTCCCCACAGAGGTATAGTCTTATTCCGTCCTCCACGCCTGACCAACAAGTTTGAGGAGAGCTCTATCAAGTATCCAGAAGACAAAATCACCAGTGGAAAGATCAAGAAATTCATCCAGGAGAACATGTGAGTGATTCCTCACCGGCAAATGTGACAGACTCGCCCCAGTTGGCTTTATCCCTGTCAGAGCTTGTTTTTTCATTCCTGCAACTTCCTGCTGCATGTCTTGGCACTGCTTCCCTTTGGGGATGACTTCTTGAAATCCTGACCTGGCAGCTGGCATGCACTCTCCATATTCTAACAATGATTCTGTTTAAAAACGGAACCTGGGAGAACTGCGCTAGCTTTGGCCTTACTTGGGACAGCTCTAGCCAGTGATGTGGCTGGAGATAGAGATTTGACTCAGAATAACCTGGTACAGAAATGAGCAAAGTGTTTCTTCCTGAGATCTGATTGATCACTGGCATTTAACTCGCAGGTGGGGAGCAAGTCTGCTGTGTCAAGCCTGTTCTGAGACCATGGATTCTGCTAACACCTCTCTCATTGACAGCTTTGGCATCTGCCCACACATGACTGAGGACAACAAAGACTTGATCCAGGGCAAGGACTTGCTGGTGGCATACTACGACGTTGACTATGAGAAGAACGCGAAGGGATCAAACTACTGGCGCAACAGGTGGGAGTGGTGGGGGGTAAATCGCCCTTGCACTTTCCCTGCCTTGCTGCGGTTCCATGGCTTGGGTGACAATCCTCTGAAATCCTGTGTGATTGCTCTTGGACCCTCAGTCCTTAGGAACTTAGACCTTACCACAAACTGCCTTACTGCTGTGGTGTGCAATTCTGCCCTTCATGCCTGAAACCCTGGGGTCACACAGGTGGAGGATGGAAACACACAACACTTGCCTCAGTCACCACAGGCACAAGCTTACTTACAGCTTCTCAGCGCCATTTCTACAGGACCTGGCTCTGAGAGCACATTGTGCCACTGAATTCCTAGTGCGACGTGCATGTTGTCTTAAGGGTGTTACATCATTTAGAAGAAAATGTTCAAATAAATAATGCTTTGTAGTTTTGTTTGTTATTTTTCCCCTCAGAGTTATGATGATTGCAAAGAAGTTCTTGGATGCTGGCCACAAACTGTCTTACGCTGTTGCTAGTCGGAAAACCTTTGGCCACGAGCTTTCTGAGTTTGGTCTGGACAGCAGTGTGGGTGAGGCCCCCGTCGTTGCCATCAGAACTGCCAAAGGAGATAAATATGTCATGCAAGAAGAGTTCTCGTGAGTTCTTGAACTTGGTGGTAGTGGGTCTCACTTGATGGACTTTGGTCTAGAGGTCTCTGACCAGATGATACTTTGTTAGCTTTGAGGAAACAGTAAAGCTGGATGTTCCAGCTGGAAGAAGTAATTGCTGGGTCAAAATGGCTCATGCTCATGTGTTTTCCTGCTCCCTAGAAAGCTTGCAGCCCCTCCTCTTATACAAAGGGAAAGAATTTTATTCAAGATACTGAAATGTCTGATCAGGAATTAGGGTGCAATAAAGGGCTGAAGAATTAGTTGTACCTTTCATTTGGAAAAAAAATACCCTGCAGGATGCTGGAAGACCTGAAACTTTGAATGAGCTGTGCATTCAGCCTCCTGTCAGAGCTCTTAAGGACATCGTTGCACTTGTTCTAGGGTCTACTAAGCCAGCCCCAGACTGGTGCTGTCAGAGATGCAGGTGACATATGTTGTGTGGGTGGAGGGAGTTTAAATAAGCCTTGAAAGTTTCCCCCTCTCATCCTGTGTTTGTGATGATGGCTGTAACATCACTTTTCTTTCAGCCGTGATGGAAAGGCTCTGGAGAGATTCCTGCAAGATTATTTTGATGGAAACTTGAAAAAATACCTGAAATCAGAGCCTGTCCCTGAAAGCAACGATGGCCCTGTAAAGGTGAGTGCTGCTTATGGGTGCAGAGACACTGCTCAGCAGCAGCTTCCTGTGCCTGTGTGACATGCTGGGAGTGTGGCACAGTGGCAGCTCAAAAGGCCTCTGTGGCGGTAGACAGAGGAATTACTCATTCCCTTGTTCCACTGCAGCTTTCTGAGGCGAGGGAGACATGCAGCTTGCAGTTTGGGTTCTACTTTTTTTCTCTCAGCATAGTAACTGCTGCATGGCCACAGCAGTTAACACGCTTTGTGAGTGCAGCAGCATCCAGATTTCCAGGGAGTATGCAAAGGTCTGTCCTCTTGGCTTGTGCTCGCTCCTTCATGGCATGGTCTTCCTGTTGGTTGTGACTTGCACTATTGTAGGGATCTTCCCATTTATCTCATCCTTTGGATCTGGTATAATTCCTGCCTTTCACCCTCCCAGGCAGCTCTGCCCTGAGTAAGAGCATTCTCTGGCATGGCTTTTTGATGAGAGCCTTACACAGGAGTGTGAGTCATGGGATTCACAGATGTTTTTGGAGGGATGGGCATGGCCTCAGCCAGTCCTGCTAGGCTGATTGCTTGCTGGGATTAAAAGGAAATGGTTTTATCTTCCTGTGAGGAGACAACCATATGCAGACCTCACTTGGAGGTAGTTCTGGTAACTTATGGCAGGTTTTTACCTGCATGGTACAGATGAGGAGTGCTCTATTTGGTTCTGCTGCTCGCTGTGCAGGTGTGGGAGACGCAGGCTTGGGTGGAGTGTGTGGAGCATGTCATGTCACTGGTTCATCTCTGACTTGGAAGGAACTAACTGGTGTGATAAACCCTTACAGGTGGTGGTGGCTGAGAACTTTGATGAAATTGTTAATGCACAAGACAAAGATGTCCTGATAGAGTTCTATGCGCCGTGGTGTGGCCACTGCAAGAATCTGGAGCCCAAATACAAAGAGTTGGGGGAGAAGGTAAGTCTGAGACTCTTGCAAATGTAAACTATAATTTTGCAGCACTAAATGATCCTGCAGGTTCTTTCTAGCCTCTGTGATAATGGGACATAATTGTGCCTTCTGAGGACTACAAATTTTGGTCTCTTTAGGAAGTGCAGATATCTTGCAGCAGGATCTGTGGTAGCAACCACACTGGTATATTTAGTCTGTGTTCTTGGCTAGGGCACAGGAATATTCCCTGATTCAGTGACTGGTCTCAACTGCCCAAGTTTCTTTTTGGGTCTTTTCGCTCTTCATGGGCAAGGGGTGCCAATCACTCCCATATACTGAGGGTTGGTGAAGTGGCATTCCCTATGCACTGTCCTCTGTCCCAGATCATGCTGACTGCTGGGTTGCTGGATTTTGGAATTGATTACTGATGGGTTCTTTCTACCCACAGCTCAGCAAAGATCCCAATATCATCATTGCCAAAATGGACGCTACAGCCAATGATGTGCCTTCTCCCTATGAAGTCCGAGGGTAGGTCTGACTGCTGTGACACCACATGTCAGTGCATGAGTCTGTCTCTGTCTGACCTGGGGCCCAGCACTGAAGAGCTGAAAGAGCCTCACGGGGAAGGGTGTGAGGGTTGCCAGGCAATAGCTAGGTGACTGGAAATCAAGAGTGAAAACAAAGCACATTGATCTGCCTGGCTTTTCCAGGACTCTGGTGTCCCGTCTCTGATGACAGTGTGAAAACAAATCTTGTTGTTCCAAAAGCAGTTCAGCTAGTGAACAGTTCAGCCAGATCTGTGGATGTGGCTGGGCTCTTGAAGACCACACCTGGTGCCTCAGAGCCACTGAAGCTGTGCCATGTTAAACCAGGGCAGTGTGGTATGTGAGTCCCATCAGTTGGGGCTGGTCTCGTAGAAATCAGAGCATCTCAGGAGCTCATGTGTTTCTTCTCTCTCTCCAGTTTCCCCACCATCTATTTTGCTCCAGCCGGCAAGAAGCAGAGTCCAAAGAAGTACGAGGTGAGTATTTTACTGTTTTTGATGTTCTGTATAGAAGTGAAGAGCATCCAGGTGTTCTAATTACACTCGAGCTTCTTTGGAGTTGGGGGTGCACTGTGTCCTGTTACCCTGGGAGCACACCTGATGGGAGCATTGTACTTAGTGCTGCAGGCCCTGGGGATAACTCTGCTTGCAGGCACCTGAATCCCCCTTCAGGAGAGGGGAAGCCCATGGTGGGTACAGGTCTTGCCTGACTGTCATTTTTTCTCTGCAGGGGGGCAGAGAAGTGAGTGACTTCATCAGCTACCTGAAGCGGGAGGCAACCAACACTCCTGTGCTGCAGGAGGAAGAGAAATCCAAGAAATCCAAGAAGAAGGTGAAGGAGGATTTGTAAAGTATCTACTTGCCACCTTGTCAGGATGAGCTCTGTGTGAATTGGGGAAGCACTGGTCAGACTGGGGCCAGTTCTGAGCTGTGGAGAGCCAGTGGCCATGTGGGCCGAGGGGCCCCAGCTGCTGTATCTAGTAATGTTTATTTTCCTGCCGTTTCTTAGCTGCACTGTTGTGGGGCTTCCCAGGTTTGTTTTGTGGTTTGGGAGGGGGTGGGGGTACAGTTATTTTCTAATTTTTTTTGTACATTTGGAGAAGTGAAACAATAAAATGACCCCCTGAAGACCAAGTGTCCCTGTCGTGGGGGCAACCCATCAGACCTAACAATGGGATCCTGCTCTTCATAGGCAGAAGCTTCCTGCTGCAAGTTGTTCCCTGCAGTGAGCCCTCCTAGCCACTGAGTTCAGCCTTTAGCACATTCTCCTCTTCCCTCAGCTGCCAGAGCCCCTCCAGAATTTAGCAGCAACAGCTGTCCCAATGTGTTGGGCTTTGGGTGCTCCATTTATTTACACACCTTTTGGTGGGGACTGTGGTCACAAGTGCCTTTGCTGGTGCTGCCCTAGCAAGTTCAAAGGTATGTGTTCAGTATGACTGTTGGATTGCAGCTGTTCAGGCACATGGAGCAGGCTGGCAAGGGCCTCACTGAGCAGCAATAAATCAGCTTTGAACTGCTGCAGGAGTAGTCAGGTGTAGGGCAGGAGTGTTACTACCTACAGCCTCTACCCAAACACAGGCAGGGCCAGGGCCACAGGTGTTTGTCACAGACTGGTGCTTGGCTGTGGTGAGGGTGAATAAAACCAGTTAACTATTCCTTCTCATGCTAAGAAACAGACTGGTAGCTGTGGGTCTCTCTTCAGGAGAGGTAGGAGTATACCATGTGTGGGCTGTGACTGACCATCTGAGGGTGTTCTGCTTTCCTTTGGGAAGGGCAGGAAAGAGATGGGCAGAGCAGGTAGGGGCTGTTGCCCTGGTTCTGGGTTCCTGGACTACACGCAAGTTGAAGTGAAGGTCAGCACACTCAAAGTATTGCTGCATGGCAGCAGTTACCATGACAAGAGCCAGAGCTTTCTCTATGGATTCCTCCCCCACAACTCAAAGCCTGGGTACCTTATGTTTTGCTGCTGGAATTCTCCAGGTACAGTAGCTCATACAAGGCTTAGTGTGTAGTTCTTTGACTATGGTAGCTGTGCAGTACAGTTTCTTTCCCAGCTCCATTAGTATCTCAAATCACATCTCCGTTCTGTGCTCTGCTGCTGTGGCAGGTGCTTTGTCCCCTGATGCATGCAGATGTCGAGGCACCTTTGGAGGAGCATGTGATACCCAGTGGTCTCTGCACAGACTGGCAGGAGCCCTGCACCTGGCTGTGGGCTCCCAGCATTGCTGCAAGGAAAAGGAATACAGCAAGCTACACTGACAGCTGCCAATTACCCACATAACACCAAACTGGAGTGCTCCTTCCTTGGTGGGTAGGGCTGTGCTCTCCATCAAGTCAGGGAGAGCCAGGAAGTGTTTCTGATCCTGGCTTTGCTCCCTGGTCTGTGACTGTTGATCTGGTGGCAGCAGGGGCACTGAACACAGGTAAAGCTCTTCATCATGTTTGGCCCAGAGCATCACTGCCAGTGCACAGAGCAGCCTGGGTGAGTTAGCACAGGCCTGGGTAAGCTTTCTGCCACGAGGAGGCAGAGGGGAGGGCTGTGCTGTTGGCTGCCCAGATATCCCCTCACTGTGCTGCAACTGCACTGAGGGTACTGAGCTTCAACGGAGGGGAAACTATCTAAGGAAGACTTGGTGTATTTGCTGCCTGGGACACTTAGCAAACAGGATTACTACAGACCTTGCTTTCATAGAGACCTGGATGAAGGGCTGGTCCCACGTAAGAGGGAAGCCACCACCCAAACACATTCCCTCAAGCTGGCTCCGGCCATAGCAGAAGATCAGCTGTTAGTTTCTGCCTCTCCCCCTGCAGCCATGGCCCTCCGGGGAGCAGGGAGTGAGCTAGCCCTAGATGCTTCAGGGCACCTGGAGCAGCTGGCACTTGCTTCAGAGACAGGTCCAGATGAGCAAGGAAAGAACAGCAGCAGTTTGCCTAGGAGGTCCCACTAGAATCAGGCTTTTGATGTGAGATAGCTTTGGATGGAAATATTCACAGTGATTCGTCTCCTGCTGGTAGCTGGGATAAGCCAGAGACCCAGCCCGCAGTCTCGGTACCAGAGACGCGCGGCCACGGCATTGCCTGGAACGCGCGACGGTGGCGAGCGGGCGGTCCCGAGGGGCAGCAGCGGGCGGGGCGGGCAGCAGGAGCCCCGTGGCGGGGCTCGCCCTGGGCCAGCTATTTTTGCCGCCGGACTAATCCCCTTAGCCGCTTCCCGGCATTAGGTAACGGCGCGGCGGCATGCGCTCCACGGTGTCCCCGGTCCGGGCGACCCCCGGCAGTCGCGGCGCGGCGGGACCGGCAGCGACACGCCCGGAGCGGGCTGGGGGCTGTGGGCACTCGCCGCTGAGCCCCGGGCGGGCCCGGGCCTAGGTCAGCAGGTAGCGGCGGGCGGCCAGGGGCGGACATGCCGGGCCCTTCGCCTGGCGGCTCCCCGGAGAGGGAAACAGGGGCCGGCGAGAGGCCGCGGGGGCCCGGCCGGGACCGGCGGGTGCGGTTCCGT
>VYXD01015333.1:252904-285034 GCA_013397195.1 Hylia prasina
GTTCTGCCAGAGTCGCCGCGCTGTCTGCGCCGTAGCCTACGGCGGGGTCTCCGGCGGTTGCTCGGAGTTCTCTCCTCTGGCAGCGCCGCAGGCTGCCAGCTCGCTGTGGCTGCTTCTGGACGGAGGGCGATGTGGCTTCCCTGGGCGCTGCTGGCTCTCACCTTTCCAGCTGTCTCTGAAGCATGATCAGATATTCTAGGGTCGCTCTGGAGCTCCAGGTGTGGAGCTTATCCTGGCACCATCATGTCGTGGGCTCTCTTACACTGGACAGTTCACTCCCTGCTCTTTCCCTACAAGCTTCTTGCATTTGCCCTCCTACAAGGTGTGAACTGTTCCTAGGCATCCCTGGGGTCATGCTGGAGGTGACAGTGTGCCCCCTTTCCTGGTCCTGGTTTCCACCGGGTTGTGGGGATGAGTCACACCGGTGTCACCATGTTGTGCTCCAGAGGAAGGGCAGAGCTGAGCTGCTGCCGGTGACAGGCAGCACAACACTTGCCATGGCTTCCAGGTGCTGCCTGGTCAATGGCTGTGGAGATGAAAGCCTGGGGCTGTGCTAGCTGGAGATCAGGAGCTCCGCTTGACTTTCCTCCCTCTAGTCTCTCATTGTGCTGGGGTTCCTCACACAGCCCCTGAGGATATCTCCTTTAGTCTCCCCTTGGGACTGCAGAGGCAGGCCCACCTCTTGTGGTTGCTTAATCCCACCTCTGTACCCAGATAGTCCCATCCCAGCTGGAGCAGGGGTAGCGGCAGCAGCAGGAGGAACAGTGTTCATTGCCTCTCCCCTCCTTTGGTGCCCTCCCCGCCTCCTGGTTGACTCCCTGTGTTTATAAGCAAACATTGGGTAATAGGCAAGATAAACAGCATCTCCATGTGGGAGCAGACATGTGGGCACACCGCCAAGCCAGGTGGCTCCTGGGCTGTCAGTGTGCCTTGGGGGGCAGCAGGTGCTGCGTGCCAGGGCCGCCTTGCCCAGTGGCTGACCCACGTCTCGACATGTACTGCCTGCCCTCCCTAGGTCTGAGGAAAGGTGCCCTGGGCCTGACCACTGTCTTGTCTCTCTGCAGATTGTGCTTCTGTCCTGGCTGGTCTGTTCCCGTGCTTTTGTGGGCTTGGCCCCATGTGGGCTTGGGCTGAGCTGGGACCAGTAGGGCAGAGAGGCCGGCGTGCCTCGGAGTGCTGACGCTGGGAGGCTGCTGGACCCTCCTGCTCTCAGGACCTTCCTGCTCCCGGGACCCTCCTGCTCCCCAGCTTGAGGAACCCCGATACTCTGATGGATCTGAGGCCCTGCACACTGCTGTTGCTCTGGACTCTGGTGGTTGCCCTCACTCTCCTGGACCAGGAGGTGCTGGCCCAGCATATTTACACCAACACCTGGGCTGTGCTCGTCCCTGCAGGACCCCAGGAGGCTGACAGGCTGGCCAGGAAGTATGGATTCCTCAACCTAGGCCCGGTAAGTCTCCTGCTTTCTGTCTTCTCATGGAACTAGTGTTCTCTGCCATGGTCTGGGCAGCCCCTGAGCTTAGTCCCAGAGCTGGCTTGGGGCCTGCTCTTTTTGGCAGCAGGGCCACTGTGTTTGTGCCTGCTTGCTGTGGCCTTCCAGCACCTGCTGCCTTGACTCGATGGTGGCAATTAACTGTGTGGAGCCAGGGCCTCCCCCTGTCACTGAGACCTTCTGGTCACGTGGCGCAGCACAGTGTGGCACAGCACACTGCCTGCTGGATGGGGAAGGAGGAAAAACCTATCCTAGCATGAAGGAACTGAACTGGAACTGCTGTGTGATGATGGATGGGAGGGCTTCCAGATTCCACTGTTGCTCCCCACAGCAAGCTGCCCAGTGCAGCAGGGCCTGGGCTCAGCAGGATGGCAGCAGCACCTCTGAGCTATCCCCAGAGGAGGTCTGACAGCAGTTGTATATTCTTACCCCTAAACTGTCCTTGACATAAGGTGTGTCAGCAAGTTCCCCCAATGCTCAGCTTTCCCTGCCGTCAGCCAGGGACAGGGCCGTGTATGTGGCTGTGCTGGGAGTGAGTTGTCTCTCCGGGAAGGAAGTGCAGGGTGAAATCCCAGAGGAAATTGCACAACTGGTGGCTGTGGTGTCAGGACCTTGCTGTGAGCAGCTGCTGAGAGCAGTGGCAGTGGGAAGGTGGCTGCTGCAGGAGCCAGCAGGACCTTGTCCTGCCACCCAAAAAGGAGCCCTGCATGGGCACTGGGTGCTCAGGGTCCTCTGGGTCAGGGAGCCCCAAGTCCTCTGGGATTTGTGCCATAGGAGTGAACTGTGGGGGTTGTGGCCAGGCCCAAGTGAGGTTGTCTGTGCTGGATTGGGCCATGGCATGGCCTTAGGCAGCTGCTGTCAGTGTGGAAGTGGCTCAGAGCAGATCTCAGAGAAAAGAACTTGTGAGGCCGAGGCAGCTGCCATGCATGGGGGACTGGGAGAGTGGCATGTTCCACCACACTCGATCTCTGATGAGACCCCTTGGAGTGGAGATTGGGCTGAGGTACCATCAGCCTGCTCCTGGCAGTGCTTCCCATCATGCTGTGGTGCCTGGTCCCAGGCCTGGCTTGCAGGGCCTCGTGCTTCAGTTGAGAACCCAGGCCTGTCATAAATTCCATCCTTGGGAGCCACAGATGCTCTGTGCCAGCTCTGCCCTTGTCTTCTCCCCACACCGCGGTTCTGTGGCTGGAGGCTGGCACCTCTTCCAAGCTCCCCATCCTCTCACAGCAGTGAGCCTGCCCTTGCAAGCAGGGCCCCACATGCTGCAGCAGCCCAGGCTGTGGCAGGAGTTTCTGGTCTGGGCATGTTTTCTCCTTTTCTGGAGCCTGTCCCACTGTCTGTGCTGAGGGACAAGGCTGGCCAGGGCTTTGCAGAGGGGTCATGGCGTTCCAGTGGGAAGAGCAAGGGTGGAAAGAGCCTGGCTTTCCCTCGCAGGTTTCTGGACTGCTGCTCCTGAGGTGTGTGCCACTGGGACAGGATGTACAGCCAGACTGGGAGTGTGGGGTCTGGGTGCATCTGACAGTGCCCCAGTGAGAGGGTCCCAGAGTCCTTACCTGAGAGGATCCTGGCCTCAGCTTGGGGTCTGGACACTGTCCCCAAAGCTGTGCTGTCCTGGCATACCCCCGGCTCCACTGCTGCCTATGGAGTGGCAGCCAGTGGCACCTTGGGCAGAGGGCTTGTGACTGGTTCCAGTGGCCCTAGGGAGGGCTTGAAGAGGACACAGGGGACAGTGAGGGGTCGTGGGTCAGAGGTGGGGGTTGTGTGTGGCAGTGAGGTGGGTGTGTAGGGGTTTGCACTGCTGGGATTGTACAGAGAAGGAATTGTGCACAGCTGGGATTGGGGCCACTGGGGAAGGGCACTGATGCCCTTCTGGGTGCCATCCCTGGGCTGTGGTGGCAGGACAGTGCCATCCTGGGAGGGGGTGGTCCTGTCTCCCACACCCACTGGGCTGCAGGTCCAGCATGTTGCTCCACTCCTGGGGCCATGGTCAGGCATGCAGGCAGCCTTCTAGCCCTGGGACGGCTGGGGTAGTTGCAAGCTGTGGCCAGGGGTTGGGCAGCAGCACTGAACTGGTACTGGGTACACGTGGTGCCGACGGGTGGCTCTGCCCTTGCTGAAGACAAGGGATGGTGGAGATTAGGGTGGAAGTGTGTGGGCTGGCCAGCTCCTGGCTGCCACCACAGTGTCAGTGCAGACGTAATCCAGTTGGGTGACCGGTCAGAGCCATCACCTGTGTGCAGGAACAATCTGGGCTCTGTCCAATACCCCTGGAGTGGGTGAGGGAAGCTGAGGGAGGGCAACCAGCCAGCAGCGTGCATTCCCTCACCAGCCCTGTGCAGAGTCTTTGTACCTTGACAGCTCCTCAAGGGCTTTGAACTGACAGGCATCCTGGGCTGTCCTGGGGGAACACAGTGTGACAAGGAACAGCTCCAGGGTTTGGGCTGAAGTGTGTACCTAGGAGAGCTGGCTTCTGCTCTGGGCCTGGGGGTGCTCAGCTGGCTGCACATTGCTCGGCCCAGTCTGTCCAAATTGGCAGGACATTTGCAGAGCTGTAGTGAGCTGGGGAGGTTTGTTAGCCCCAGACTGTTTTGGGGCAGCCTGAGATGGAGGAGGGTGAGATGTCCTCATATTCCTACAGCCCTTGCAGCCCAGCCCCTCCAGCTCTGGCACAGCCTGGTCAGCTGGATCCTGCCTGTGGCTGCTGCCTGGGCTTTGTGATTCACAGGGGGCTGGGTTCGTGCTTGGTCCCTTCTCCCCAGTTAGGGCAGGCTGCTGGGCTGGGAGGCCCTGGGCGGCCAGGGTGGGGCCACTGTGTCCGTCAGCCCCAGGACGTGTGGGAGGGGATACAGAAATGACAGTACTGGAGAGGGTTTGGGGTTTAAAAATAACCATCTGGGCAGCAGTGTGGCCTCCTGGCCCCACCAGCTGTGCTGGATTCCCATCCTGCCCCAGCTGGGCTGTGCTGGAGTCCCAGTCTGGGCTGTCCGCACATGGGAGTGGAGCTGGGGTGACCACAGCATGGCTGCTTAGCAGTGGGAGTTGGACCCCCCTGGGGTTGGATGCCTGCATGCCTCCTGCTCTGCCCCACTGAAACTGTCTGTGTCCCAGGTAGAGGCTGGTACTGGGTGGGTGTTCCAGTGGAGCACCTGGGGAGAAGCCAGCAGCCTGTCCAGAGGTGCAGAGGCTGGTGCAGACCCTGCCTTGGCTGGGCCCACCTGGGGTATTGGGCCTGGAGCCACTGGGACCTTCTTTCAGGAGTAGCTGGTTGGAACTGAGAGAGAAGCAGTGGGTTTGTCTCCTGAGTCTGGTGCCTCTCAGGCTGACTCTGAAAGGCCTGTCTCTCTGCCACTGCTTACCTGGGGCCTTTCTGCCAGGGCAGCAGCTTTTTTGGACAATGTGAGACTTGCTGCCATGTGGGGACATGTGGGAGGGTGAGGTGCACAGTGGCTGCATTTCTGCTACTCCAGGGTCTTCCCAGCTGCCTTGTCACAAGCTGCCACAGCTTCTCACAGAAGGTCCCGCCCAGAGTACTGGACATAAGCCTCACCAGCCACTCTGGAGTGGGCGGCCCAGCTTGTGCATGGCAGCCCTGGAGCTCAGGATTGCAGATACGGGGTGTAGAGAGTCAGGGAGACTAGGCTGTCACGTCTGTCCCATGAGCAGCATTTCTCTGTTGCAGATCTTTGGCGACTATTACCACTTTCGGCACCACGGCGTGGTGAAGCGTTCCCTCTCGCCCCACCAGCCCTGGCACAGCCGCTTGGCCAGGGAGCCACAGGTACGAGTGAGGAGGGCCTGACTTTGGTCCCGGGCACTTCACAAGGGCACGTGAGCCAGTGCTGGGCACAAGACAGGGCTGAACTGCCTTAACCATTCCTTGGCAGAGGCAGGTGGGAGCCCACCACATGTCTGGCAAGGGTGGAGCATTGGTGGACCCAGCATCGTTGGCCTGTGGGTCGTTGCAATCCTAGGGCCCAGAAGAACTTCTGTTCCCAGGAGTGCTCTGTGTACTTGTATGCAGGACAGGTGTGCAGGGCAATAAACAGATCCCAGAGCAGGGTTGTGTGGGGGCTGCTGTTTTCCCCATCCTCTGGCTTCAGCCCAGGCCCTGGAAGGCGTGTGCTGTGGTGTGGCAGCTCTCGGAAGCCCGTGTCTCAGGGGAGCTTGGCACTCTGATGGTCATGCTCTACTAAAGCACAGCCTTTGCAGGGCACAGCCAGGAAGGAGGCCTGGAGGGGCGGATTGGGGGTGGCAGTAGCTCTGACAGGTCCAATGCTCTGCCAGGCCAGAGCTGACTGTGAGCTTCCTGGAGAGAGACCCTCCAGGCAAGGCTGAGGGCTGGGGTTGTGAGGAACTCGTGGCATGAGGGGTTGGCAGGGGTCCCCACGCCTTCTCTGCCCTTAGGTGCAGTGGCTGGAGCAGCAGGTGGCAAAGCGCAGAACCAAGCGAGACGTTTTCATGGAGCCTACGGACCCAAAGTTCCCGCAGCAGTGGTACCTGGTGAGTGTCGGGTGAGGAAGGGGCATGTGCTCATGATTCCGTGTGCAAGTGTGGGAACACAGATGTGGCAACCTGGGAACTGCTGTCAGGCAGTGGCTGCTAGGCTGGCAGGAGGGAGGAGGAGGAAGAGAAGGGGGAAAGCCTGGGGTAGCCACCCAGTGCTGTGTTATGGGAGCACCTCAGGGAGGAGGCTCTGCTTGCAGAGTTGTGGCTCCTGGCTGGAGTGCTGGGAGGGCTGGGGGGAGCCCAGGCCTGGACCAGGAGGTACAGCCCTTTGCTTGGCCCAGGAATGCCTCCATGCTTGTGCTTGCTTCCTGGAGCGTGGGCACAAGCCTGATCTCTGCAAAGGGTTCCTTGTCTGTGGGACTCAAGCACCATCTGGGGCTCAGTCTTGCTTTCAGAGCAGCCCTTCTCAGCTAGTCATGCCCAACCCTATGCCCAGGTCTCTGGGGTTCCTCGTCACAAACCACAGAAGAGCAGGGTGAGAGCTGGGTGGGTTTGGGGCACACACCCATCACAGTGGCTATGGCTGGGTGCATCTCCTAGTGCCAAGGCTTCTCTTGACAGTACAACACAAACCAGCGGGACCTGAATGTGCGTCAGGCCTGGGAACAGGGATACACGGGCAAGGGCATAGTGGTGTCCATCCTGGATGACGGCATTGAGAAGAACCACCCTGACCTGGAGGCCAACTATGTGAGTTTGGGTGATAATGCAGGACAGAGTGCCATGGGAGCTGGTCTGGGCAGCTGTGCCCATGCAGGGCAACCCCACAGCTGTATGGTACAGGGCTGGTGCCCACCATGGTGGGACATGGAGGTGGGATTGGAGCCTGCCCATCCTGCGCAGCTCAGCCTCAGGCCATGGAGTGCAAGCATGAAGTAAGAGCAGTGGGGCTTGGTGGCTAAGGTAGACAGTCTCCAAGTGTCTAATTTGTCTTCCAGGACCCAGGGGCAAGTTTTGATGTCAATGACCAGGACCCAGACCCGCAGCCCCGCTACACACAGATGAACGACAATAGGTGAGGCAGAAGGGAGGGATGAAGATTCAGAGCCTGAGTGTGGCAGGGACTTAGTGCAGTGCCACCCCACATGGGCTGCTGGAAGCTGTGAGGCTGGCGGTATACTTCTGCCCCATGGGGAACCCTTCACCTCCCTTTTTGATGTGATCAGCATCCTTTTTCTGCCCAGAGCCAGTGAGGGCTGTTCAGTGCCCTGGCTCTGGAGCAGAAGGGCAGATGGAGGAGCCTTCACTGATGACCTGGTTCGAGGGGATGGGAGGCAGCCCGGGTGGGGGTTGCTGGGGCTGCAGCTGGTACCGGCCCTGTGCTCCTCACACCCTGTATGAGCGTGCTTTGTCCTGTTTTGGTTACAGACATGGCACGCGCTGTGCTGGGGAAGTGGCTGCTGTGGCAAACAATGGGATCTGTGGTGTTGGCGTGGCGTACAATGCCAGGATCGGAGGTGGGTGCTGCCCTGCTCTGCGCTCTGGGCATTGAGTGGCCACAGCAGCAGCTGAGCTGGGGACCCTAGCACTGCTGGCTGCAGCAGCCCTGTGACAGCCCGTGGCACAGGTGGCAGTAGGGGTTGGAGGGGTCTCACCAGTGACACTGGCCACTCTGCCGCAGCCTGTGACATTTGCTGTCTGGCCCTAGGTGTGCGCATGCTGGATGGGGAGGTGACCGATGCTGTGGAGGCCCATTCCCTGGGTCTCAACCCCAACCACATCCACATCTACAGTGCCAGCTGGGGCCCTGAGGATGACGGCAAGACTGTGGATGGCCCCGCCCGGCTGGCAGAGGAGGCTTTCTTCCGTGGGGTCAGCCAGGTGAGAAGGAGGATTTGCTGAGGGAGCACTGGCCTTACTCCTGCCCTCCTCCCAGGCCTCCCTTCCCTCTGCCTGCCCTGGTTGTTACCCTGGCCCTCCCAGGATGAGCCATCTTCCAGCCCATCTCTAGGATCAGGCTCTGTTAGTTTTTCTTGTTCTTTCTGTGTGATGGCTCTGAGTCAGGACTCCTCCCATGTGGTGTTATCTCACCGCTGTGAGGGCTCCTGTGTGGGATGCTCTCTCCCTGCTCTCCCAAGCCCTCTCCTGGTTCTTGTCTGGTTTTGTGCCAGCTGCTCACCCTTGCTTCCTCCACTGTCCCTTTGTGCTGACAGTGTCACCCACCTAGGGAGCCGTGTCATGTTCTGCCCAGGATTCGCTATAGAAATATGTATGTGGTTTCATGCTGACTCTGTCACGTCCTCTGCAAGGGCAGCTGCCACCTTTGGTGCTGAGGCGTGGGTAGGATTGTGCTGTGGGCTCCTGAAGCTCTGCCAGGTGCTGCAATCCCATGCAGACAGAGTCAGGCCAGGTGACTTCTGGGCAGAAGACTTGGGCTTCTGGAAGCCTCACATTGTCTGGGCCTCCTGTTGCCTGGTGTGTCAGCCACTGGGACAGCCCTGGAGCCTCTGCTGAGGTGCTGGGCACTCTCCAGAGGTGAGGGCGCCCAGGTTGGTGGGCTGCGACTGGGGTCATGCTGTCCCCTGTGTCCCAGCCGCATGTGCTCTGTTCGACTCAGGCTGGCACCATCCACTTGTTCCCAGCTCCAGCCTGGGGTTTCTTGTGTGTGGCAGTGTTGGTGCTTGCCCTCACCCTGCTTTTGTTGCTAGGGCCGAGGCGGGCTGGGCTCCATCTTCGTCTGGGCATCTGGGAATGGGGGCCGTGAGCACGACAGCTGCAACTGTGACGGTTACACCAACAGCATCTACACGCTGTCCATCAGCAGCACCACACAGTATGGCAATGTGCCCTGGTACAGTGAGGCCTGCTCCTCCACCCTCGCCACCACCTACAGCAGCGGCAACCAGAATGAGAAGCAGATTGTGAGTGGGGGCTGCTGCTGTTCGCAGGCCAGGGGCTCATGGGGTGGGGTTGTGCCTGCAGCATTTCCTGCCCTGGCACTCCTCCTCGCAGGTGACGACTGACCTCAGACAGAAGTGCACTGAGTTGCACACCGGGACGTCGGCCTCAGCGCCTCTGGCCGCTGGCATCATTGCCCTCGCCCTGGAAGCCAAGTAAGGGCAGGACAGAGGGGGCTGGATGGGGGGGCTGTGCCAGCCCCATTCAGCAGTTGCACCTGAACGCGGACCTGCCTGGGGCCAGCAGGAACTAGCACTGACCTGAGCTCCATGTCTTTCTGTAGCAAGAACCTGACCTGGCGGGACATGCAGCACCTGGTGGTGCAGACCTCAAAGCCAGCTCACCTGAATGCCAATGACTGGGTCACCAATGGTGTTGGCCGCAAAGGTACTGGGGGGCTGGGGTGGGGTCAGGGGCTCCCAGTACCACATGTACTGCTAGCCTTGGGGCGCTGAGGCAGAGTGCCCTGGCAGCCCTGTAGGGTGAAGGAGGCAGGGGGGCCCAGTGACCATGCAGCACGGCCAGGCAAACATCCCCTACTGGGTACCCCCAGGAGCAGCACTGACCCCCTCTTTGTCCACAGTCAGCCATTCATATGGCTACGGCCTGCTGGATGCCGGGGCCATGGTGAGCCTGGCCAAGAACTGGACCACGGTGGGACCTCAGAGGAAGTGTGTCATTGACATCCTTGCAGAGCCCAGGTACAGGCTGGTGAGCCCAGGAGAGGATCACTCGGCATCTGTTCTGCACGGGAGCTTGAGAGCCGCTGGGCTCAGAGCAGGGAGTGGGGACAGTCTTGGGGACTGAACCGCTGCACCGCTGCTAATACCCTTGCAGCATCCTCCTGTGAGAGCCTTGGGAGAGCTGGGAAAGGCACCTCCAGCCTTCCAGCGCTGACGTCACTGATGAGCCTCCTCGCTGTGGGGCTGGGCCAGTGAATGTGGGCAGACTGGGGCGCTGCGGTTGGGGTGCAGCCAGCACGAGTCATCCTGGACAGAGGGTCTTTTCAGGGGGCAGACAGAAGCTCCTTTGACTCGTGCTTGGCTGCTGCTACCACAGTGCAGCATGCGCAGTCTTGTCTGTGGCCAGGGCACTCCCTAGGGGCTCCTGGGTGGGGGGATCATGTTTCGGTGCATGAAGGGAGCTAGGGCTGGGCCCTGCCCTGAGCCCCCAGGCGAGCCAACCCTGTGTGGATACAGCAGGCACATCCTGTGCTGGCACCAGGGCCAGCATCATGGGGGGAACAGCCACATGCCAGCAGCAGGATGGGGATGACTCTGCCCATCCCATCACTGGCTGTGCCATGCAGGGTGTAGCTGGCCTGCAGTGTGTGAATAAAGGAACTATTCAGGGCTTGCATGGAGTGGTGCCTGGGGAGGCAGCACTGGGCAGCACAGTTTCCCCCACATGGCCAGGAGCTGGGGCAGCCCTTCTCCTACCTTCACCCATCTGGGAATGGCACAGTGGTGACGCCGCTCTGACCCACTGCGGATTTGATTCCTGCTCTGGCTGCCCTGGTGCCCAGGACAGCTGCAGAGCCCCACAGCAAGGTATGGGGACTGTGGCATGTCCCCCTGGTCTGGGACTGGCCTCACACATGCCTGTCCTTGGCAGGGACATTGGGAAGCGCCTCGAGGTGCGGCGGAAAGTGGATGCCTGCCTGGGGAAAGCCAACTACATCAGCCGGCTGGAGCATGCGCAGGCCAGGCTGACGCTGTCCTACAACCGGCGGGGGGACCTGGCCATCCACCTGGTCAGCCCCATGGGCACCCGCTCCACCCTCCTGGCTGCCAGGTAGGTGCTGGGCTGTGGGGTGCTCCAGGCTGGCCCCTGGCCTTGGCTGGCACAGGTGAGTTTGGGATGTGTCGACACCCTCATCTTGCCTCTGTTGCTCAGGCCCCACGACTTCTCAGCCGATGGCTTCAATGACTGGGCCTTCATGACGACACACTCGTGGGATGAGGACCCCTCTGGGGAGTGGGTGCTGGAGATCGAGAACACCAGTGATGCCAAGAACTATGGTAGGGGTGTGCTTCCCCATTCACTGCCTCCCTGCAAGTCTGGGATGTGAGCTGTGTGGTCATCCAGCTTCCCGCCCCTGCTCCTGAGCTGTCAGGGGCCAGTAACATCTTGGGTGTTGTTTTGGGTGATGTGGCTAGGGAGAGGCTGGACTTGGCCATGTGGAATGGTGCTGCAGCCACTCTGGGGCAGTGGGAGTCCAGGCAGGAGATCCCATGCTAGCTCACCTGACCCCCTGCCCCTTGGGGCTCCTGTGCAGGGGCACTCTCCCAGATGGTGGGCACAGCCCTGCAGCCGGGATGGGGGACCAGCGTGAGCCCCCTCTCTGTCATGGGCATGGGTGGTTTTGTGGGTCTCTCTGTGGTCCTCATCCTGCATTGTTGCAGGCACGCTTACCAAGTTCACACTTGTGTTGTATGGGACGGCCACCGACTCCCCCAGCCTCTCCAACCAGGTGGAGAGCAGTGGTTGCAAGACCCTGACCCCCAGCCAGACCTGTGTGGGTGAGTATGGGGACAGTAGGGTGGGAATGTGGGCACAAGCAGCCCCCAGCCCATGCTGACCCTGCCTGTCCCACAGTCTGTGAGGAGGGGTACTACCTGCACCAGAAGAGCTGCCTGAAGCGCTGCCCTCCTGGCTTTGCACCCGGTGTCCAGAGCATGCACTACAACCTGGAGAACAGCGTGGAGCCCATTGCACCCCACCTCTGCCTGCCCTGCCACCCCTCCTGTGCCACCTGTGCAGGACCTGGCCCGAACCAGTGCCTCACCTGTCCTGCACACTCCCACTTCAGCAGCCTGGACCACTCCTGCTCCCACCAGACACAGAGCAGCCGTGCATCCCCTGCCCTGGCAGATGGCGAGGGACCAGCTGAGGCCCCCCCTCCGGTCAACTTGCCTGTCCTCATTGCCAGCCTCAGCTGCATCCTCATTGTCATCATCTTTGTCACCATCTTCTTGGTGCTGCAAGCACGCTCAGGCATCAGCCTGCGGGGTGTGAAGGTGTATGCCCTGGACAGCGGAATCATCTCCTACAGGGGGCTCCCCTCCGACATCTGGCAGGAGGAGGGACCCTCTGAGTCGGACGGTGAGGATTATGAGGCCCACAGCGAGAGGACTGCCTTCATCAGAGACCAAAGTGCCCTTTGATGAGCCCTCCTGCCCCTCCCTCCTCCCTGCCCAGCACTGCAGGGCTGAGGCAGGTGAGGCTGAGGGGCCCTGGACTCTGCCCCTGTCCCCTTCCTGCACTTGCAGCAGCCTGGGGCTCCCACCCACTGGCACCGTCCCTCAGCCCCAGTCTGGGCGGCCAGGCATGGTCCTGCAGGCACCATCCCCAGCACAGCACCGTCCCAGTCTTGCACCAACTCTTCTGGCCCTGCATCCATCCTGTGCCCCGTGCTGGGGTGTTTGGTGGCAGTGGGGCCCCTGACCCTTCTTGGCCCTACACGGGCAGCAGTGTCTCCCATGCTGGGTACTTGGCTGCTGCTTGGGGTCCTGTGAATTCTCCAGGGTGGGCAGCGTGTGAAGTCCCTGGGTTGCCATGGTTCAAGGTGGGCTGGCTGGGGCAGGGGTGGCTCTGCTCCCAGGGCTGAGCCCAACCTGTGCCACAGCATCCCCCTGTCCCTCCCACCCTCTGCCCCTGTGGAGCTGCATCCCAGGCTCTGTTTGTTGTGTCCCAGCTCCCTGCCACGTCCCATGGGCCTGTCCGCTTCCATCTGTGCCCTTCAACAGCAATAATGGGCAGGCCTCAGCTGCTGCTGCCCACTGCCTGCCCATCCCACTGCCGCTGCCTGCAGCGGGTAGGAGCCCTGGCACCGGGGAGCATCAGGCTGGGCACTGCCTGACCCTGTGCCCATGGCACAGCCCACAGCCTGGGCAGGGACCTCTCGCACAGTCCCTGCTTTGGGCGGCTGCCTTGGGCCCCTTGTGTTCTGCCCCTGGGCAGGGCTGTAGGTGCTGCTGGCTGGGACCGTCAGGTAGCGCCAGTGCCAGCACTGCCCCAGCTCTGCCTGTGTCCTGCCTGTGCTGGGCAGTGCCCAGCATTCCTGCAGCCCTAGCCCCCGATGTGCCTTGCCCCCACTTGGTGACAATCTGTTCTGCTCCCCGCTGGAGCCCTTCCCCTTGCTGCCCCTTCCCTGTGGGCTGGGGGCCAGTGCCACGAGCTCTTTGCCGTCTGCCGCCGCACACCGGGGCCATGGTGTAGGCTCCCACCTGCGCCAGCCATGGACGGGAGCCACTGGCCAGGGGCCACAGGACTATTTTTCTATAACAACTTTTTGGTGCACAGTAATTTTTTCTTGTAATTTAATCAGCCGGGAGCTGCCTCCTGAGCCTGTTTTTAATTTAATGGATGTGGATATAACGCTAGAGAGACTGAATTATTAAATGTTCAGAACTATGCAAACCAGCTCAGCTGCCTGTGCTCTGTATGCCTGGCGTGCCCTGGCTGTGGAGACTGTGGGCCTCAGGGGCACCCAGATCTGCTCTGTAGGTGCAAGGGGTGGACTGGAGCCCTGCCTGCAGACCTTCCCCCAGGGCCAGGGACTGCCCTTCACTGGCTGTGGGCAGTAACCAGTGCTGGGCAGGGGACAAGGCAGGGAATGTCCCTCACCTGAGTGAGGGGAAGCAGCTGCTTATGGGGACATGCACTGAGGGCAGCTAATTTAGAAACTGGCTGCATATGCGTGCGTGTGCGCACGTGAAAAGCCTGGGGACCTTGCACCTCTTTCCCACGGCATGTAGGCTCAGTCCTTCACCCCAGTCTGGGGCCCAGCTGCAGCCCCTGTGTCTAGCAGCACCCTGCAGCCCAGAACATGATGCCCCTGGTGCAGGAATGGCCAGGCTGGACCTGGGACCCACTCATGCTGTGGCCAAACTGCAGACACAGCCCCCCAGCCCGCCGAGCCCCCCACGGGCTCCCGGCCCCCACCGAGGAGCCTGTTGGCCACCGAGGAGCCTGTTGGGGCTGCGCTCCATCACAGAGGCAGCTCCTCTCTGCGGAGTCTCTCGGCCGCGCTGCGTCCGGGGCCGCAGCGGCTTCCTGTGGTCAAGAGCCAGGTCCCCATGGCATGCACGGCCTGCAGCGTGCTCACTGCTCTTCCTCTTCTCACGAGGCGGGGTTGGGGGCGGGCAGCAACCGGGGCTTGCAAAGGGAGCTGTTGCACTTGCGGTCAGAGGCAGCGCCGCCCAGCCCTGACCGCCCAGGAGCAGCCTGGCGCAGGCAAGGAGGGGACCCACGCCGCCTGCGGGGATGCTGAAGGGATGGTGGTGGTGGGAGAGGCAGTACGGTGGCAGCCCCTGCCTTGGAGCTGCTCCAGGGCATGGCCACCCCACATTGCTCCGCTATAGGAAGGCGAGTCAGCAAAGCTCCTGCCTGGCACTCTTTTTCTCTGACTTCCTTTAAAAGTGAAGTCGGCCCGGCAGTGTCCTGCAGGTGACACTGAAACTCCTCTGGCGCCGAAGCCTCCCTGCCAGTCACAGGAGAAGGCTCAGGCCAAAACACCCAGGCGGTGCTAGGCTGAGCTGAGTGGAGCTGACCTGGGCTGTGCCACTGGGCAGTGGTGGCAGCCGGCCCTGTGTGATGCAGCTGCCAGGGCTGAGCAATGCCACTGTGGCACCAGTGAAGCCCTTTGAAAGGGAGGTGCCCAGGGCTGCCACAGGGAGCATGGTCCTGGCTATGTGGATGCAGGCTGGCAGCAAGGGCTGGGGCGCATGGTGCTGTGGGTGTCCGTCAGTGAGTGCTCTGTCCTGCAGCCTTTCACGGTCACAGTGGCCGGGCTTGGGGATGGCGACAGGGTGACCACACTTCAGTAGGGCTGCACGGAGCCCTCAGGACCCCTCAGGTCCTGCAGTCTCTTGGAGACAGAGGGACATGGAGCGGGACTAGGAGTCAGGCAGGACCAGGCATGGCTGAGGGAGCTTTGCTGGGTGGGACTGGTGCTGAGTGAAGGCTCCACAGGAGCAGTGGAGCCCTAGCTAGGTATGTATACAGGGCTGGACCTGGTGGTGTCAGGCCCTGGTGGGAGACCACTGGGAGGGGTGGTGGGGCAGGGAACTGCCCAGCCGCAGCAGAAAGCCGTGCTGGCGTCAGCTGCTGGCGCGGGGACTGGCAGGGAGGGGAGGAAGCACAGGAAATCTCGCAATGGCTGTATGGTCAGCACTGGGTTTCCTGTTCCTCCCCAGCAGCCAGAGCTGCACCAGGTCCAGACCGCGCCAGTCCCAGCCCCAGCAGGACACCAGCAACAGCCTCACAGCAACAAAGACCTAGCAACAAACGTAGGTTGGAAGGACTGTGCTCTGGTGAGGTACTAGCAGAGAGCGGGGGTCTCCTTTGTAGGGCTGGGGGGTGTGGGTCTTGGTGAGGTCAAGGGCTGTGCCAGGCAACATCCTGCCCTGCACAGAGAGGTGCCCCAGCACTCTCCTGCTGCACTCTTGCTTCAGGGCAAGGCACCCGGGGACTGCCACTGGGATCAGTATGGCTCCCAGTGGCCTTACTGGAGTCCTGGGTGCTGGGATGTGTCCAGGTTCAGCACCTTTCACTGTCGCTCAGCACCTTCCTCTGCTTCTGCTGGCTTCCCACCAGTGTCCCAGCCCCTGGGAGCTCCCACACTGTAGGCACAGGGGTGACAGTGCCAATGGGCAGGACAGGACTGAAGCTGCCAGACAGGAGGGGCTGGTGCCTGCCAGGGATGGGGGACACGGCCGTGCCGCCCTTGGGGAGCAGCCCTGTGCATGACAGAGTGACACTGCTGTATATGGCTCCACACTTCCTCCTTCCCAGCACCATCCCCACAGGCCCCAGCTCCCACAGGGCTTGCAGTACTCACCCTGCTGCTTTGAATATGCTTTGCAAGGCTGTTAGCAGTGGGTGGGGAAGGTCGTCTCTGCTGCACAGACCAGATGATGGGGCAGGAGGGTGAAATGCAAAGGGCCCTGGCCACTGGTGCAGGCAGTGCACGGCAGCAGCTGTGGCTCAGGCTGTCCTGGTGCCCCGCAGACTTCCCCTGGCTGGACAGTGGTGCCATGGGCTTTGGGCCGGAGCTGTGGTGCCCACAGGGGCACAGTGCTCTGCTGCGGCTGCAGGATGGGGAGCTGCGCCTCCTGGAGCTGATGAAGAAGTGGATGTCACAGCGGGCCAAGAGTGACCGGGAATATGCAGGGATGCTGCACCACATGTTCTCCCAGCTGGAAAAGCAGGAGGGCACTTGGCAGCTCCATGGCGACCGAGGTGGTCAGATTGAGAAGGTAGGGATGCCCCAGAGTAGGACTGCGCCCTGCAGAGCCCAGTGAGGTGCTGGAGGATGCCATCTCTGTGCCATCCCTGACTCCCTTTCTTGCAGTCCTGGTGGGTGCTGGTGAGCCGGACAGAGACACTGAGCCAGATCCTGCGGCGGCATGCAGAGGAGCTGGCAGTGGGGCCGCTGGCCAAGCTGAGCCTGCTCATCCGCGACAAGCAGCAGCTGCGCAAGGCCTTCAGCGAGCAGTGGCAACAGCTCAGCCAGGAGTATAGCCGGGTATGTTGGAGCCAGCAGGGGAACAAGAGAATGTGCTGGACCCACTCCCTGACCGTGTCCCTCTCCAGACAACGCAGCAGGAGATGGAGAAGCTGAAGGCACAGTACCGCAGCCTGGCACGTGACAGCGCCCAGGCCAAGCGCAAGTACCAGGAGGCCAGCAAAGGTGCCAGCCTGACCCTTGTCCCCTGCGTGACCTCCCAGCTTCTCTCACGCGTCAAGGATGGCTGGAGCACGCTGCACTCTGTGGAAACTACGACCCAGCTGGGAGTGGGTGGGGGTTCGGGGGGGCAGCACAGACGAGAGCCCAGCCTGGCCCCCAAGAAGCTAGGCAGAAGTCTGGGGGCCTTGGGACACCACACTGTTGGTCAGGAGAATGCCTGTGTCACAGTGTAACCACCCCAGGCTTGGTCCCCCTGCCTGACCTGGTACCCTCTCCCAGCCCTCACCCTCTGACCCCTGCCCCGGTGCTGAGACAGGTGATGTGCTGGTGCTTGGGGTTTTCCACAGCCTCTCTCCACAGAAAAGGAGCGGGACAAGGCGAAGGAGAAGTATGTGCGCAGCCTCTGGAAGCTCCATGCCCTGCACAACCAGTATGTGCTGGCTGTACAGGCAGCTGCATTGCACCACCAGCACCACTACCAGCGGGTGCTGCCCAGCCTGCATCAATCCCTCTACAGTCTGCAGCAGGAGATGGTCCTCGTCCTGTAAGAGTCCTGCCTACCCTGCTGCTCATCCTGTGCCCCACTGCCCACCCCTTACCCCACTGCCCATCCTGTGCCCTGCTGCCACCCCACTTCCAACCCCTGGGCAATGGCCCCCCAGAACCAGCAGTGCTCCCACAGAAAGGAGATCCTCAAGGAGTACTGCAGCATCAGCAGCCTGGTACAAGAGGATATGTTGGTCATGCACCAGGAGATTGCCAGTGCCATCCAGGCCATCGACCCTGCCACTGAGTACAGCAGCTTCATCCAGAACCACCAGTATGGCTCCACACAGCCTCAGCCTCTCTGCCAGGGATGGCCCTGCTGCCACTGGGTGGCAGCGGCCGGCACGGGACAAGTGGAGGCAGAGCTGTGCTGGGTGCCCACAGGTATGAATCTGAGATGCCACCAACTGTGTGCTTTGATGAGAGCCTGCTGGAGGACACAGAAAACCTGGTGCCAGGGGAGCTGCAGCTGAATGAGCTGACCCTTGAAAGTGTCCAGCACTGGTGAGTGGGACTAGCCAGGGGCAGGGGCAGGTGAGGGGCAGGTGTTAAGCTGCTGGCACATCTCTTGCAGCCTGACATCGGTTGAGGAGGAGTTGGTGGCCGCCACAGAGGCCGTGAGTGTCAAGGAGCAGCAGACACGGGAGCTGAAGGCAGAGATCCATGATGAGGAGCAGCACCGGAGCCCCGGGGAGCGGTGAGATGCAGCAGAGGGGGGTGAGGGGCCAGGGCAGTGGGTGCTGACCACCCTCTCCCCTCCCCAGGGTGCACTTGTTGGGCAGGCGGCAGGGGCTGCATGAGACGCAGCAGCAACTCGAGGGCTGCCTCTGTGCCCAGGCCAAGCTGCAGGTGCAGCGGGACCTGCTGGCCAGGAAGCTGGCAGAGCTGGGTGTCAGGGATGCCCTGCCTGCCCTGCCTCTGTCAGAGGATCGGCAGTCCATCTCCTCCGTGGTGAGTCAGTCTCACCTCCTGTGCTCTGGAAGCTGCAGGGATGGGGTGCACAGCTGATGCACAGCCCATGCCTGCTTCCAGGAGCAGGAGCGGAGCGGGGCCAGTGCACTGGAGACCCTCAAGAACCACATCACAGGCATCTTCAGCCCAAAGTACTCAGTGAGTCCCTGGGTGCCTCCAGCCACCCTGCCCTCCATCCAGTTGACTTGCTGAGCCTGTCCTCTCCTTTCTGGCTACACAGCCCCCCTTGCTTCAGGACCTCCAGATTCTGCTCCCACCTGCCCTGGGCACAGCTTCCAGACACTGCTGCTGCCCCACCTCCAACACAACCCCAGAGTGTGCATGGCTGGGCTCACCTTGTCTCCTTCCAGCTGCCACCCCCCGTGCCCCTAATCCCAGACGTGCAGAAGCCGCTATGCCAGCAGCTCTGGTACCACGGGGCCATCCCGCGTTCGGAGGTACAGGAGCTGCTGACCTGCAGTGGGGACTTCCTGGTGCGGGAGAGCCAAGGCAAGCAGGAGTACGTGCTCAGCGTGCTGTGGGATGGACAGCCCCGGCACTTCATCATCCAGGCTGTCAATGTGAGTGACCACAAGCAGGGAGGAATGGCTGGGGTGGCCTTGCATGGGCAGGCGCAGGTTCCTGCCCATCACAACCTGTCGGCCTCCCTCCCTGCAGAACATGTTTCGGCTGGAGGGTGACAGTTTCCCCACCATTCCACTGCTCATCCAGCACCTCCTGCAGAGCCAGCAGCCCATCACCCGCAAGAGTGGCATTGTCCTGGCCAGGGCTGTACCCAAGGTGATACAGGCAGTGGGGAGGAGGATGGGTCCCGCTACATGGGGGCAGCTCTGCCTGGCCCTTTCTCCTGTCGATGGCTGGGCTGAGAGCCACAGACATGCTTCTCCAGCTAGACATGGGGACTTGGACCTGGGGCTCTGCCTGAGAGGGGGCTGCAGGGGTATGTGGGCCAGGGGCAGCTCACTGGTGTCTGTTTGCTGCAGGACAAATGGGTGCTCAACCACGAGGACGTGCTGCTGGGGGAATGCATTGGTCGGGTGAGATGGGGTGCTGTGGGGTCTGCAGGAGGGCAGGGCTGTCCCCACAGGGTCTGCAGGAGGACAAGGGTTGCCTTGGGCCACATGGTGAGCTGAGCCTGGTGCACCTGTGTCTCGCAAGGGTAACTTTGGGGAGGTGTTCAGCGGACGCCTGCGTGCTGACAACACCCCCGTTGCTGTGAAATCCTGCCGGGAAACCCTTCCACCTGAGCTCAAGGCCAAGTTCCTGCAGGAAGCCAGGTCCGTGTGGCCGTTGGGCTTCTCCTGTCACATCTGTCCATTCTTGGATCTGTTTGACCCTACTGGGACTGCAGCACCCTCGTGCTGAGAGCTGTGTCCCCAGGATGGCTGGGCATCCCCAGAGTGCCAAGGACAGCTGGGCCTCCCTACACTCACAGTGCCCATCCTTGTCCCCACAGGATTCTCAAGCAGTATAGGCACCCGAACATTGTGCGGCTCATCGGCGTCTGCACGCAGAAACAGCCCATTTACATCGTCATGGAGCTGGTGCAGGGTGAGTGGCCCCATCCCCGCGGTCCCCACGCACGCAAGGGTGAGCCCGTCAGGTATGCCTGGGCACCCACCGCTTCTGCAATCTGGGCACAGGGGGGGACTTCCTGACCTTCCTGCGCAGTGAGGGTCCCCACCTCCGGGTGAAGGAGCTGGTCAAGATGACGGAGAATGCTGCTGCCGGCATGGAGTACCTGGAGAGCAAGCACTGCATCCACAGGTGGGCCCTGGCAGGACAGGGGGAGCCCTGGAATCCTCACCACCCCACCCTGTTCCAGCTGGAGCCCCAGGGACAGCTGGGCACATGGCTGATTGCTTGGGGCTGCCTCAGGGACCTGGCTGCTCGCAACTGCCTGGTGACAGAGAGGAACACCCTGAAGATCAGTGATTTTGGGATGTCACGGGAGGAGGAGGATGGCATCTATGCCTCCACAGGGGGGATGAAGCAAATCCCTGTCAAGTGGACGGCCCCTGAAGCACTCAATTATGGTACAGGATGGACCTGGCATATCAGGAGCATGAGTACAGCTGGGCAGTGGTGACATGGGTGTCCCCTGCCAACACCATTCGTCCTGTCCCATGTCCCCAGGCCGATACAGCTCAGAGAGTGATGTCTGGAGCTTTGGGATCCTGCTGTGGGAAGCCTTCAGCCTGGGTGCTGTCCCCTATGCCAACCTCAGCAACCAGCAGACGCGGGAGGCAGTGGAGCATGGTAGGGGACGTGGCTGGGGCTGGCTCCTGAGAGTGGCCGTGAGCTGTGGGTCCAGCCCGTGGGATGGGCCAGACAGGGCTGATGGCAGGTGAGGGCCTAGTGATCCGTGTCCCCATCTCTGTTGCCCCAGGTATGCGGCTGGACCCTCCTGAGCAGTGCCCTGAGGAGGTGTACCAGCTGATGCAGCGCTGCTGGGAGTACGACCCCCGCAAGCGGCCCAGCTTCAGCACCATCCATCAGGATCTCGTTGCCATCCGCAAGAGGCACCGGTGACAGGGAGCACCAGGGGCCCTGGATCCATCCCATGGCAGTGCCTGGGGGCACAGCAGAGCCCTATCTGGGCAGCGGGCACTGCAGGGTGGCTGTGTGGGCTCCTGCATGCCCCAGGGTAGGACATGGCACCCACAGCTCCTGCTCAGTTTCTTCTTGTACAATAAACTCACGAACTCTGCAGCTGTGCATCTACGAGCTGTGAAGGGACATGGACTTGTGCTGCACTTGGAATGTGGCACTGGGATGAGACACTGGGATGGGGCACTGTAATGATGCACCATGACAGGACACTGTGACAGGGCACACGGTGCACCGGCACGGGGTACCAAGATGACATAGCAGGATGGGGTGCACTTAGATATGGAACTGGCATGGAGATGACCGAGACAGGCACTGGGACAGAGGGCTGGAACGGGACCTTGGGACAGGATCACGGACAGGGTACCGGGACGGGACACCGGGATGGGGCACAACCGGTATGGGGCACACTGGGACGAGGTACCTGGATTGGCTGGACCGGCATCTCGGCTCGGCTGCGGGGTTGGGGGTGGCTGCTGCCGTTCGTTGCCGGGTGCGGCGGTGCCCAGCCCGGTCCCGCAGCGCGCCGTCCCGGCGGGTTCGGCACCGCCTCCTCGAGGCCGGGCCCGGCGGGCGGAGCGCTGGGCGGGGCCTGNCTGGGCGGGGCCTGGCCTGGCCTGGTCCATCCCGGCGGGCCCAGGCGGGCGAAGTGAAGGCCGGTCTGCCGAGCCGCCCAGGGTAAGAGCGGGGTGGCGGTGGTGGCACCGTCCGTGCTGGTCCCGGCCTCTCCCGTCCCTCCCCGGCCCCGGCCCCGGCCCCGNATCAGCAGATATAAATATCCAGCATCGGAGAAAGGCACGTAGGACGCGGTGAGGGCTCCTGGAGGAGGAGGCAGGAGGCCGCGGTGAGGGGCTGCGCCGTCAGACCTGGCTCCCCCCCCAGTCCCGACGCAGGTGAGTCCCTGCATCCCTTCGGGATGAAGCTGAAGAAGCAGGTGACAGTGTGTGGAGCTGCCATCTTCTGCGTGGCCGTCTTCTCCCTCTACTTGATGCTGGACCGGGTACAGCATGACCCCACGCGACACCAGAGTGGGGGCAACTTCCCCAGGGTGAGTTTGGAGGGTCTGGGGTGAGTGAGAGGGGTCCTGGGATGGCAAACAGGGACATTTAGCCAGGGAAATTCATAGGGACCCAGCCCTGGCCTCTGGACATTAAGGTGCCAGGGCCAAGACTGGCCCACCACAGCTGTGTGTGACCTCCCGCCCCTTGCTGTGGCCTCTGTACCCCCAGAGTCAGATCTCAGTGCTACAGAACCGGATCGAACAGCTGGAGCAGCTGTTGGAGGAGAACCATGAGATCATCAGCCACATTAAGGACTCGGTGCTGGAGCTGACAGCCCATGCGGAGGGGCAGCCAGCATTGCCCCAGCACCCCCTGAATGGCTCCTGGGTGCTCCCCCCTGAGAGTCGCCCAAGTTTCCTCTCCGTGTCCCCACAAGACTGCCAGTTTGCTCTAGGGGGCAAAGGACAGAGCCCAGACCTGCAGGTGAGGGACTGGTGGCTCTGCTAGCGTGAGGGATGCACACCTGGGCATCCGTGGGGTCCTGTCTGTACTCTTTCAGCCCTGTCTCAGCCCTGTCACCTGCCTACAGATGCTGGCTGTGTACTCCCTGCTGCCATTTGACAACCAGGATGGCGGTGTCTGGAAACAGGGCTTCGACATCACCTACGAGCCCAATGAGTGGGACACAGACCCCCTACAGGTGTTTGTGGTGCCACATTCCCACAATGACCCAGGTGAGGAGCAGGGGTTGGCCCAGCCCCTGCTACCCTGCAGTGCTGGCGGGGAAGCCTGGACACCCCCTCAGTGACCCTCACCTGTGCTGCCAGGCTGGATCAAGACTTTCGACAAGTACTACTATGACCAGACGCAGCACATCCTCAACAGCATGGTGCTGAAGTTGCAGGAGGACCCGCGCCGGCGCTTCATCTGGTCCGAGATCTCCTTCTTTTCCAAATGGTGGGACAACATCAGTGCTCAGAAGCGAGCTGCTGTGCGCAGGTAGGGCTGCCCACCTGGCCCTACTGCCCACCTAGCTCCCAGGCAGGCTGAGAGCATAGGGTGTGTGAGGGAAGCGCCCTAGGGACTGGAAGGCTGCCTGGGCTGCAGTGCAGTGGCCGTGGGCCCTGCACTACTTAGCATGGGGTGCCCTCAAACTGTCAGCAGCCTCCCAGTGCCATCAGATGTCAGAGTCACTGCCATGTGGGGTGAGAGGTGGAGGAGACAGATCTTGCCCTGAGCCCTTCCCTGTGCTGATTGGACTGAAGAAGTTGTGTGCAAGGCCCAGGGCACCCGTGGGAGGGTGGGAGACCTGGAGAGCAGGATTGTGTGGTGAGACAGGGTCCCCTGGTCTGTCCCGTGCCCCAAGAGCATTGGGGATGGAGGACACAGTGGAGAGGGTGTGGGAATGGGCTCTGGCTGGCATTGGGCTGTGGAGGGATGACTCTGCGTGGGAGCACACAAGGGAGGAATAGCAGTGGTGGCTGAGGGGGCTGCAGGTAGACTGTAGGTGGCTCAGGGCAGGGGGACTCTGCAGTGGATGTGTGGCTCTGCAGGGCTCTGGTCACATCTTGGGTGTCCCCCTCACAGGCTGGTGGGTAATGGGCAGCTGGAGATGGTGACAGGTGGCTGGGTGATGGCTGATGAGGCCAATTCCCACTACTTCGCCATGATTGACCAGCTGATTGAGGGGCACCAGTGGCTGGAGAAGAACATCGGTGAGATGCTGGCTGGGGGCCTGCCTAATGTGCTGCAGGCCTCCAGGTCCTGACAGAACCCTCCTCACAGGAGGTGCTTCTGGCCCAGCATGGGGCTGACAGGTCTCTGTGCCCCCAGGTGTGACACCGCGGTCGGGCTGGGCCGTAGACCCCTTCGGGTACAGCTCCACCATGCCCTACCTGCTGAAGCGCTCCAACCTGACGGGCATGCTCATCCAGCGCGTGCACTACGCCATCAAGAAGCACTTTGCTGCCACCCAGAACCTGGAGTTCATGTGGAGACAGACGTGGGGTGAGGGGTTGCTGGGAGGGGACTGCAGAGGGGCCCCTGTGGGGCAGGTGGCAGCAGAGGATGGGTACCAGCCACTTTTCTGTGGAGATGGGCCAAGCACTGGGAGGCAATGTCTCTGCCCTGTGGGACAGCCTCAGGGTGACTTTCTACCTGCCCCCACGTCCAGCAACACTGGGGGAGGCTGCTGTGCCCTCTGAGCTCCAGGGTCTGCTCTGTCAGACCTCTGTCTTTGGGCCCCCCTGCTCAAGGACAGGCAAGGGAGAGCCATTGCTGGTGCTCACGTGTCCTTGGTCCCACAGATCCAGACAGCAGCACCGACATCTTCTGCCACATGATGCCCTTCTACAGCTATGATGTGCCCCACACCTGTGGCCCGGACCCTAAGATCTGCTGCCAGTTTGACTTCAAGCGCTTGCCTGGAGGCCGGATCAACTGCCCCTGGAAGGTGCCTCCCCGCGCCATCACTGATGCAAACGTGGCAGAGCGGTGAGTGCGGCAGGGGCAGGGCACACGACTCCCAGCCTTGTGGGCCATCAGGGGCCAGCCTCATGCCCGGGCCCCCACACAGAGCCCAGCTGCTGCTGGACCAGTACCGCAAGAAGTCCAAGCTGTACCGCAGCAACGTGCTGCTGGTGCCCCTGGGAGATGACTTCCGCTATGACAAGCCACAGGAGTGGGACGCCCAGTTCCTCAACTACCAGCGCATCTTTGACTTCCTCAACTCCCGGCCGGACCTCCATGTCCAGGTATGTGTGGAGAGCTCTGTGGGGCAGGGGGCAGCAGGAGGCCACGGCAGAGCACAGTTGGAGGGGTGAACAGTCCTGTGAGGGGTGGTAAGAGCCCCCACTGCAGGAACCATGGCTCAGGGCTGCACGTGCTGTCTTGCAGGCACAGTTTGGCACACTCTCTGACTACTTTGATGCCCTGTACAAGAAAGTGGGCATTGTGCCAGGGATGCGGCCACCTGGGTTCCCAGTTTTGACTGGGGATTTCTTCTCGTATGCGGACCGGGAGGATCACTACTGGACAGGTTACTTCACCTCCCGGCCGTTCTACAAGAGTCTGGACCGGGTGCTGGAGGCCCACCTCCGGTGAGGGGCAGTGGGCTGGTCCATGGGGCACAGGAGGTGTGTGGGGGGCATGGGTGAGGGGTGGCTGGGCAGTATACGGGAGCTCGACAGCCCCTGGTCTGCGCCAGCTGCCAACGCACTGGACTGGTGCACACAGTGCCAAACCCTCACCCAGTCTGAGGGCAGAGTGTGGCTTTGCCACCCCCCTCTCAGGACAGCCCCCCCAGTATTGTATCACCAGGGCAGGGACCCCCAGTGACGCTCAGTGACTCTGCGCAGGGGGGCAGAGATCCTATATAGCCTGGCTCTCGCCCACGCCCGCCGTGCCAGTGCTGATGGCAGGTACCCGCTCTCTGACTACACCCTGCTGAGCAACGCTCGCCGCAACCTGGGCCTCTTCCAGCACCATGACGCCATCGCCGGCACCGCCAAGGAGGCTGTGGCCGTGGACTACGGAGTCCGGTGCGTGTGGGGGCCAGGGCGCCCTCAGAGCCTGTCTCAGAGTGGGGCTGGTGGCTCAGGGCTGGGAGAGTGGCTAGGTATGGGGATGCAGTGGGGAGGTCCTCCCTCTCATGGGAGAGATGTAGAGGGTGTTGGTGCAATCCTGGGGCAGGTGAGGGTGATGGTCCCAGGTGGCTCACTCTGCCTCTGCCTAGGCTGCTCCACTCCCTCACCAACCTCAAGCATGTCATCATCAATGCTGCACACTACCTTGTGCTGGGGGACAAGGACACATACCGCCATGACCCGGCTGCACCATTCCTTGGCATGGTGAGCAGCACCAGCCCCTGGCTCCCTGCACTCTGGCATGTTGTCCCCATTCCCCTGGGAGCAACTCTGTGCTGCAGAGGCCAGGAGAAGGGCCCCAGCTTGTGCCCATGTCCTGGGGCCCAGCTGGCAGGGGAGTTGGGTGCACCCCAGCTCTCTACTGCTCCTCCCCAGGATGAGACACGCTCCAGCCAGGACTCTCTCCCAGAGAGGACAGTGGTCAAACTGGACACCTCACCTCGGTAGGGCCTCCTGCCTTGCTCTGGGGACTTATGGGGCTGTGGGGAGGCAGTGAGGGAGTACATGTGAAGCTGTGGGTAGGTGAAGTGGATCTGTAGGTAGTGTGGGGCATGGGATATCTGAGATGCTGTGAGGCTGGGATGCCATGCCTGTGTTACCCCCCACAGGTTCCTAGTGGTATTCAACCCGCTGGAGCAGGAGCGCCTGAGCGTGGTGCCGGTGCTGGTGGACTCCCCAGACGTGCGTGTGCTCTCCGAGGAGGGGCAACCCCTGCCCTCCCAGCTCAGTGCAATGTGGAACTCTGCCACTGATGTGGTGCCTGATGTCTACCAGGTATGGGGTGCCCCACACCTGGCACACAGCCCATGTGTGCCAGCCTCCCATCCCACACACTACCAGGGTGCACCAGTGGCCCTGCTCTATCCCTGCCCCACAACACAACGTCCCACAGCTGTTGAACCCCCAGATCTCCATGCCTGTCCCTCCTTGGGACTGCAGAGATGCCGCAGTGCTGAGCAGGGTCTTTGCCCCACTGACCCCCAGCGATTCCCCAGACACGGGGGGCTGGCTCAGGTCTCCACGCTGCCTGCAGGTGTCCGTCCTGGCCCGCCTGCCCGCACTGGGGCTGCGTGTGCTGCAGCTGCACAAGTCCTTGGATGGCCACACCACGCCAAGGTCCTCCACGCGCCTGTACCTACATGGCCGGGACGTGCCTGTGCGTAAACCCAAGGCTGTGCCCCTGCACATCTTCCCGGCTGCTGCTGATGACTTCTGCCTGGAGAACCAGCACCTGCAGGCCTGCTTCTTGGGGCGCACGGGCCTGCTGCAGGTGGGTGCAGGGCTTTGACAGAGCGTGGCATGGAGGAGGGGAGGGGTACATCCCACTGCTCCAAGCGCTTACTGCTGTGCCGGCCCACACCTGCAGAGCCTGCGCCAAGCTGGGGAGGAGCAGGGGCACAGGGTGAGCAGCGAATTTCTCGTCTACGGCACCAGGACCTCCAAGGACAAAAGTGGGGCCTATCTCTTCCTGCCTGATGGCGAGGCCAAGGTACAGGGTCCACCCCTGGAAGCCAGCTGACAGCTGTACCCGCAGGACTGTCCTCAGGCAGCAGCCTCAGCGCAGCTATCCCTCCCCCCAGCCCTACACTCCCAAGGACCCCCCAGTGGTGCGGGTGATGGAAGGACCCCTCTTCTCAGAGGTTGCCAGCTACTACCAGCATGTCCAGACCGTGGTGCGGCTGTACAATGTGCCAGGTGAGATCTTGAGGCTGTGCCAGGTGTCACTGGCCCAGGGAACTGGACAATGCTGCCCGTGGGGCTCAGCCTCTCACTGCCCGTCCACAGGGGTGGAGGGCCTGTCCCTGGATGTGTCCTGCCTGGTGGACATCCGTGACCACATCAACAAGGAGCTGGCCCTGCGCTTCAGCACTGACATTGAGAGTGATGACACCTTCTTCACCGACCTCAATGGTTTCCAGGTATGCTGCAAGCTGGGGAGGGACAGCAGCTGCCCACAGGGGGACGGTGCTCTGGCACCAGGCCCTGTGAGAGCCATCTCTGGCCACTGATCTCTGTCCTTTGGCAGATACAACCCCGCAGGTACCAGCGGAAGCTGCCACTGCAGGCCAACTTCTACCCAATGCCCGCCATGGCCTACATACAGGACATGCAGAGCCGCCTGACGCTGCTCACAGCCCAGGCCCTGGGGGTCTCCAGCCTCCACAGCGGTGAGCTGGGGTCTGTGCCTTGGGGACCTGCTGTGGAGCTAGGGCTGTCCTCCCCAAGGGAAGCAGGGGAGGAGGGTGCTACAGGCTAGGCAGGGTGCCCTGGTCCTGCTGTCTCTGGGGGCTCCATGCTGTTGGATGTGGCTGGCGCCTGGTAAAGCCTGGGCTGCAGGGACTCGCTCTCCACAGGCCAGCTGGAGGTGATCCTGGACCGGCGCCTCATGCAGGATGACAACCGGGGCCTGGGCCAGGGGCTGAAGGACAACAAGCTTACCTGCAACCGGTTCCGGCTCCTCCTGGAGCGCCGCAGCACTGCCAACAAGGTGCTGGCTGTGAGGCAGCAGGACTGGAGAACCCAGCCCTGCCTTGGGATGGAGCAGGGTGGAGGCATTTGCAGAAAGCCACACATGATGGGATGCAGCGTCCTCTACCCTCTTATTCCATTGTACTGGCACTGGGCAGGGATGGGCTTGGAGCAGGGGGCATGGGGAGAGCAGGATGTGCAGTGGGGTCTGTCCCTGTGAAGCCACGTTGCCCTCATAATCACAGTGTTCTTGTCCCATCCCCTCGCTGCCCTCTGCATGTGCTGTGCCACCCATTCAGAGCTCCGGCTTCTTTTCAAAACTGGTCTCCATGTTTAAAGCCTTGAGCTTCCCTGGCACCAGGACTGGCAGCCCTGAGGTAATGGCCAGCCTGGCCCTGCTGTCTCTCCCTGTCTTGTGCACTAGCTGCTAGCCACTAGTCTAGCCAGGCTTTGTAGCAGGTCTTTAGCCTAACCATCAGCTAGCCAGGCTCCTGTTTGGGTGCTGGGGAGGGAGACCTGCCTGGGCAGGGGCAGCTCTGTGTGCAATGTGCTGGCAGGTGCCTGGTCTCGAGGCACTGCTGGAATGGGGGCTCTGTGGGCCCTGCCCAGGCTCTGCCTGCCTTCCTGGGCCCACGCTTGACCCATGTGCTGCTTGGCAGGTGCAGGATGAGCGCCCCATCAGCTTCCCCTCCCTGTTGAGCCACATCACCTCCATGCACCTGAATGCTGAGGCTTTGGTCATGCCAGTGGCGCTGGAGAAGCCAGCCCTGCCAGCCCTGCGGTCCTTTGTGCCCCTTGCCACCACTCTTCCTTGCGACTTCCACATCCTCAACCTGCGGATGCTGCAGGCAGAGGTGAGCTATGACCCAGGGGCAGTGGGACTCTGGTGGGGGTCTTGCCCCTGCTGTCCCCAGAGCTGTGCCTCACGCTCCAGCTCCCTGCAGGATGACTCGGTACCGTCAGCTGAGGCAGCACTGATCCTGCACCGCAAAGGCTTTGACTGCAGCCTGGAGGCCAAGAACCTGGGCTTCAACTGCACCACCAGCCAGGGCAAGGTAAGGCCAGGCTGCCCCCACACCTCCACTGGGTCAGGGCTGGGCTGGGACCTCGGCATGGCAGTCATGGAACATGTCAGTGGGTCCTGGGCATAGTGCTGCCTCAGGCATCACATCCTCACCTGGGCTTCTTCCTCCTCTCTCCCCAGCTGGCTCTGGGAGGCCTGTTCCAGGGGCTGGAGCTGGGCTCTCTGCAGCCCACCTCACTGACGCTGATGTACCCACTGGGCACAGCCTCCAACAGCACCAACATCCATCTGGACCCCATGGAAATCACCACGTTCCGCATCCGCCTGGGGTAGTGTTGAGCAGGAGAGGAGTGGAGTGGCTGGACAGCACAGGAGCAGCGCCAGTACAGCAGTGGAGCGGGGCCAGCATGGGCAGGAGGGGCCAGACTGGCAGAGGCTGCTGCTGTCACTTTCTAATTTATTAGTTCCATGTTCTCAGATAGATTTTGGAATGAACTGCTGTGGCAGGGCGGACCAGACACTACTGGACGTGGTGCCGGATGGGCCAAGCATGGCTGGGCAGGGCAGCAGGCTGGGCTCTGCTGCAGGTGGGACAGACACTGCTGCCCTGTCACAGGCAGGCTGCCCAGGGTGTGGCCACCCTGATGGCTGGGGCTGGGGCAGGGGCCCATGCGGGGCAGCAAGGGGAGGCCAGAAGCACCAGTGGTGTTGGGCAGCCGCCTGAGGAAGTGCTGTGGACTTGGGACTGAGCTCTCCTGGAGCTCATAGGAAACACAAGGCTGTTTCCAAGGGCCTTGGTCTATGTGTGGTTTGTGGCTCTCAGGGGCGTGGGAACGGTGCACTGTGGGGAGATAAGGTAGCACTCCAAGGCAGGCAGAGGCCAGCTTGAAGATCTGGCCAGGAGACCCAGACACCTGTGAGAGGCTGGTGGCATGGCCAGGCCCATCTGTGCTTGAGGGCAGGCAGTGCCTGGTGCTGGGCAGGAGCCAGTGGGACGGGAGTCAGTTCCTTGTGCGAGCAGCAATGCCTGAGTGAAGCATGGGAGTGCCTCCCCCAAATCCAGAGCCTTTAGCCCCTTTGCAGAGTGAGCCTGGTAGTCCGCTCTGCTGGAGCTGCAGTGGCTGAGTCCCAGGTAATTGCACCATGTCACTAGAGCATCCTCCTGGTTGCTGTGGGAGCCACATGCCATGTTTCTGGCCCCCTGGGGCTACTTACTCCAACCGGTAGGGCAGCAGGGCGGGCATTGGGAAGGACTGGATGAGATGGGGAACTGCCTCAGCTCTGGTTGGATGGGTTGGACTGGATCAGCTTAGAGGCCTTTTCCAACCAAAATGATTTTGTGATTCCACGATCCCCAGCACATCCACATCCCATGGGCTTGGCCTCTGGAAGCTCAGCACCTTACAGTGCTTGCCCTGTGCCCTGGCCTGGTCCACTGCCCTTTCAGGGACTCCCAGAATGGGCTCAGGTGCCCAACTGGGGCCCTGGATGTGGCAGCTGGTGCCGTGCATCCAGCAGGGAAAGGAGCCTGACGTCCTCCTGGCCCCAGAAGCTCATTACTGATGCTCCCGCCTCCACCCTGATCCCTGTGGACAGAGCAAGTGCAGGAGGCTCTAATGGCTTTGAGCGGCTCTTGGTGGAGGCTGCGATGGAGGCGGGAGCAGGAGGGGCTGTGGTTTCTGCCTCCACTGGAGCCAGAACTGCCTCTGCCGAGGGTTGGCCGGGAAGATGCTGGATGGGCACCTGCTCCAGCTGCTCCTTATCACAGCTCTGTTCCCCAGCATCCTTGGGACAGGTACAGCCCCATTCCTGCCCCTCCTGTTCCCTGAACCCATCCCTGATGGGGCCTTGTCCCTTGAGGGTTGCTCCCTGACAGCCCAGAATGGAGGTTGGGGGGTCTGTGCTGGGAGTCAGTGCTCTGCAGTGAGAGGGGGTGGTCCGTACTGGGGATGGTGGCCTACGTGTGGTGGTGCTGGGGTTACTCCCACTGCAGCACATCTGTGGGGTCTAAGTGCTGCCCCTGTGGGGTGATGGGGAATAGGGAGGGGGTTCAGCATGGGGGATAGGGGCTGACCTAGTGTCCTGGAGGCTTTCCCCTCCTCTGTGCCACCATCACCGCCCTTGCTGAGGCCTTGGTGAGCACTGGAGGTCATGGCAGACACAGGGCCATGGCTGCCAGAAGGGAGTGCCCGGGGGAGCTCTGCTCAGCCACTGGTGCCTCATGGGGTGTAGCCCACATCCAAGGCCCCCTTGTGCCACATTAGCCAGGCTCTTTGGACTGGTGAGCCCTCAGGCCAGGCCAGCCCAGCCCTGCTGGGACTGGGAGGGCTCGGCTCTGCTGCATCGCGGCGAAGAGAATCCCTCTGGAGCTGGCAGCTACATGCACTGCACAGTTTCCGTGGTCCTCGTAGTGGGGACTTGCTCCTGGCCCTCTCCAATCCCCTGCTCCCCGCTGCAGTCTTGGTGCAGAACCTGCACCTCTGCGAGGGCTACGTGGGCCCTGATGGCCGCTCCCACCCCGGCTTCTACTGCCCGCGGCTGACGGACCCCCCCGGCCACCGCTACTGTTGTCAGCCCAGCCTGGACGCTCTCAAGTCCTGCTGCTCTCAACTGGGCCTGGAAGCCCTCACTGGAGTGAACCTCTCCAGCCTGGAAAGCCCGGGTCTACTCCGGTGAGCAGGGCTGCAACTGGCTATGCTGCCGAGGATGGGGAGCCCTTGGGGCTCCTGGCACATCCACAGGGGCTTCTCATAGTTGCTGGGACAAGGGCTTTTCTGTCCTTTGGAGCCCACAGTGGGCCCTGGTGGCCCTCCCCGGTACCGCTGCGCCATGGGAGGGTGATGGCTGCCCCCTCCTGAAGTGCCCCACCCCGCAGGAACCCGCTGGCCCTGCCTTTCGTGGGGCTCTATGGGCTCCTTGTCCTTCTGCTTATGGCCATCGACCTCTGCCACTTCTACTGGACCCGACGGTGCCACCTCCGCCACCTGCTGCCCTGTGCCTGTCGCGTGCCCCGTGGACCCCCGGAGGGGCACCTGGCCGGCACCCGGCCTTCCCACGGTGCCCCCAGGCTGACATGCCCCAGCGAGGGCTGCTGAGGGGTGGCCACGGGCAGGGCAGGGGGTGTACACAGGGGGGACTTACACTCCGGGGTGCCGCGGGACATGTGGGGGGGTGTCACTCTCATTCCGGGGTGCAGCACGGGGGGTAGTACCGGGGGGGACACTCGCTTCCCGGGGTTAAGTACGGGGTTGTACGGGGGGGACACTCGCTTCCCG
>VYXD01015333.1:292200-312517 GCA_013397195.1 Hylia prasina
CTGCCGGCTGGCGTGCGGGCCCGGCGGCTGGTTCTGGGCACGGAGCACGCCCTAGCGCTGGGCGCCGCCGGGGAGATCTTTACCTGGGGCGGTGGCAGGTGAGCAGGGGCTGTGGGGGCACAGGGGTGCGGGAGAGGGTCAGCAGCGGGTGGGCGTTCAGGAACTCCAGGACAAACACCATGCTGGTGGGATGCAGATAGAATAATGGGGCTGCAGAAGGGGCATGAGAGTGCAGAAGGGATGTGGGGGATACAGGGAGTCTTTGGAGGGAGTGCAGGTGGGAGGATGTCAGAATGGGGGTCACCTAGGGGACTGAGCCCCCGTTAGCCTGCACACACTGCCTGGGGCCAGGATATGCCTCCTGACTTGCCCGTGGGGCCAGACTTGGGAATGCTACAAGGCTACAGCTGAGAGAAGTATTGGGGTACCAGCTGCAGGTACCCAATACATGCTGATGGGATCTGTCCCTCACCCAAGCCAGGTCCTGCCAGCACAGGCATCGCAACTCATGGCTTCTCTTGGCAAGCACTGGCCTGGCCATGCCCCTTTTCCCACTGAGTCCACCCTCGCTGGCCCCATGGGCAGCCCTGTAGCCTCTCTAGGTGCTGGGTCTCTGCTACTGACTCTGGTCTCTGCTCTGAACTTTTGGCTCTCTCAGGGCAGTCCCCGAGGACACTTGGCTCTCTGGATTGTTAGCATTGAAATACATAATCACAGAATGATTATATGCAAGTGCTTTTATTGAAGAGCTCTGAGAATCAGGGGTACAGACCCAAATCTGACTGTGACATTAGCTTCGAAATGAACATGTTTTATACCCTTTCCATTATGTAACTATCTATTAATTACTAAACCTACATTGTTCTATTGTATGCATTGATTTTATCCAACCATGAATTCACCAGACTCCAAAACATCCTTTCTCATGATTCTTGGTGCTGATTATATAATTTCTCCTGATTTTTATTTTCAATTATCAGCAATCACTACATTTAACAATCATATCATTTATCATAAGACGATTATGCAAGTGCAGTTGCCCATGATCTAGTAAAACAAAGCTGAACGTTTGTTCCCAAGGCCTAGTTCTCTTCCCAGGTCCTCTCAGGCCAAACCTTTCTTTCCACTCTCTCCCCCCGCCCCCCGAATATATTGTGTACAATTCCCATGGTTTTAGAAACATTTTAACCCTTTGCTATCAGTATGACCATGAAGGTCCCTGCTCCACTGTAACTTGCCACTCAACCACCAGCTGGCAGCAAAGCTCTTGTGTTTGTGAACTGGAGATTGATTCCATCGGTCTGTGACAGTTCAATGCCACGTCCCTCTAGTACAGCCTGTGGGAGGGCAGTGAACCCCTTCGGAAAAGCCTCCAGCCTGAGCACCCTGCCAGCATTGAACTTGGGTGCATTTAACAGCTGGTGGTACCTCTCAGTTTATTCTCACAAAGGCTTTTGTTGTGGTATTTGTTTTGGTTTAGAGTAAATTTTGGGAGGAAATTTATGAATGGGGTTCTTCTAAAAAATAAATTCAAGAAGCTCCTCCCCCAGATTGGTTTGGGAAAAGATTTCTTTGGAGAAAAGTGGAAAAAAACCTGTTTATTTAAGAAGCAAAGTATTCACAAGTATAAAAATTGAATAACATTAAACAATAAAATTTCTTGCTGTTCTGAAGAGATGGCAAATTAAGAAAGTTTTTTTTTCCTGATGTGTAGGTTGGCTTGCTTAGTTTTTTATTAGTCTTTCTGGTGCTGGAATGCAGCAAAGTCCTAGGCTTTGGTGGGTTATAGGTGTGAGCTTTTGGTGTTCTTTTGTGTTTTCAGTTTAGAGGTGTTTTGAACAGTTCTAAGAAAAAGAAAAATCATAGTCTAGGGAACTTCACTGCCTCAGCTAGCTAAAAAAAAACCAACTAAAAAGCAAAGGAGAGCTATCTCCTGCTATCTGTTTGTGCTGCAGAAAACAGTCTAGGAGAAGGATGTGGGGGAGTGAGTGCAGTTTCTGATAACAAACTGGACGCTTCTTTTTCCTCCCCTTCGCTCTCGGAACAAGTATTAAAGGTGCAAGACTTGATATGCAGCATAAACAGAACAGATGCAAGCATCATAAAGTCACTCTGGGACAGTTATTCATTAGGGGGCTGTCTGTGTATTTGCTGCCCCAGTCAGGTTTTCCCAGAAGGTGCTGGAGATCCCAGCCACAGGTGTCCCTTCCCTGAATCCCTGAGTTCTGCTGGTGCATGATGAGGCTTGGCCAGAGGAGCCAGCTGTTCTCATCTGTAGGGTGGAAGGGCGGCCATGTTCCTCTTTGCTACTCATGGAAGACAAACCCAGCACTGATCATCAGTCACTGTCACAGAGCTGCGTGCCCTGGCCCAGTGCCCTTCCTGTTCCTCGTTCAGGAGTGTTTCACTCCCCAGTCCCTGCTCCTCAGACACTGGCTCTGGGCTAGCTGGTAGCAAACACAGCTCATGGCAAACACAACACGCAGTTTACATCAGCAGTTTTTGCTTTGGAGGCGCTACACTATTTGGTCCTTGCCTTCCCTTCAGAGGAAAGGTTTCTACATGTGGGGATGTGTACTTGAGGATCAACTTTCTTGGAATTTGGTTGTTCAACAAGCTGAGAATCCTCTCACGCATGCCTGTGCCAGCTGTGTCCCACAGTGTGACAGCTGTGCTGTGTGGTAGCCAGGTGCTGGCCCAGCTCACCCTTTTGTAGCCCCTCTCTTACTCTCTTGCCCTCTCGTGAGGGAGTGCCCAGAGCCACTTTCCTATTGCAGCATGCCCTTCGCTACCGTCAGCTCTCAGTGTCTCTTCGCCTCAGTCCTCTGCAGGTCTCCCATATGGAATGTGAAAAACCTTTCCAGTGCCATGCATCAGCACCGCTGTGGACATCCTGATCTCCCCAGACCAAACAGGCACCACTCTGCAGCTGAACTGCTCCTCTCACCCCTACAGCTCCTGCCAGCTCCTCCTGCTTCTGCCCCATCTTTGACAACTAAAGCCCCTGGTGCTGTGTCCCACTGCTGCCTACCGACCCCCTGGCTGTAACTGTGGTGGTCTGGTGCTGGGCATCACACTTCCACTGGCGCTTGGCTTTTCCCTATTCCTGGGGTTGATTCTTCTGCTCAGCTGTGGTGGTTCCCTCTGCTAGCCTGGAGCTGGATTGGCAGCAGCAGGAAGGGCTTGGTGGGGGCTGTGGGTGGGAGGCAGTGGGCCGTGGGCGTGTCTGTCTGTCTGTCACTCTGTGTCCCTGCAGGCATGGGCAGCTGGGCCACGGGCTGCTGGAGTCGGAGCTGCAGCCGCGGCTGGTGGAGGCGCTGGCCGGGGTGCCCATGCAGGCGGTGGCGGCAGGCGGGTGGCACTCAGCCAGCGTCAGCGGTAAGGGGCTGGGCTGGGTGCTGGTGGCAGCATGTGGCCCTGCTGGGACCTGGCTTGGGGAACGTGGGCTGTTGGTGTCCCTGGAGCACCCAGTGCTGCCAGCGAGTGGGGCTCAGGGCTAAGCTCTGCCTGATGCGTTTTCCCCCACCCCACAGAGGCAGGAGACCTGTACGTGTGGGGCTGGAATGAGTCAGGGCAGCTGGCTCTGCCCTCCAAAGCGCTGGCGGAGGAGCGAGCGCGAGATGAGGACACGGGCGCAGGTGAGTGCTGCTGGCCGGGCTGAGGGCAGGGTGGGCCAGGTTCCTGCACAGCCCCAGCGGCTCAGTGCACGGCTGGTGCGGTTTGAGCCTGCAAGCAGTGTTGGTATCACTTTTCCTGCAGGGAACGCCAAGCTGATGCCCTGCCGTGAGCCGTTGGCCGCCGAGGATGCTGCCTTCATCTCCATCCAGGCGTTCCCGGCGCTGCTGGATCTGCCACAGGAGCTGGAGGTCAGCGCGGTCAGCTGTGGGTCCCGACACACAGCTGTCGTCACACGTGAGTGTCCAGCGGGGCAGGGGGCAGCACTTCTGGGGACAAGGGCACTGAGAGGTGCCGGGGCTCACCAGGGCCTGGTGGGCAATGTCCCCTGGAGTATGGGGAGGACTGTGGAGGACAGAGCTCACCAGGTGCTGTCTGATGGTGCTGTCCCTGTTGCAGGAGGCAGGGAGCTCTACACCTGGGGCTGGGGTAAGTGGCATCTCTGCTCTGGGACTGTACAACCTCCCCAGGAGCAGCTTCTGATTCCTTTTCTCTCGCCCTTGGCTCTTTTGTTGCTGTACGAGTTCCATCTGTGCTGGGGCTCTTGTTCCCTCCCTCCCCACAAGCACCTGGAGCAATTGCCCTGTGAGGTGCCAAGGCTACGTTTTATCATGACTGTGTGTCTGCAGGTAAATACGGACAGCTGGGACACGGGAACAACATCAGCTCTGACCAGGCACGCCGCGTTGACTACCTGGTGGCCAAGGGGTTGCAGGTGGAGGAGGTGGTGTGTGGGCCCTGGACCACCTATGTACGCGTGCGGGAGCCGTGAGGGCCCCAGGACCTGCAACTTACGGGTGCTACCAGATGAGGGATGAGAGCAGGCTCTGCTCTGCAGGACCAGCTCCAGGACAACTCTGTCCTCAGGGCCAGGGAGGCAGCCCCTCTGTGGCAGAGGATGGGGCTGAGTTTAGCCCACAGTGACCTGATTCACACCCTGGAGTGGGTCTCCATCTGCATCAGGGCCAGGGGCACCCTGGGACAGGCTGGATGTGTTTATTAAATTCACTTTTCCATGAGCGCTGCAGTGTTGGTGTGTGCGAGATGTTCCAGCATATCTGGCTCCAGTGAAGCAATCAGGGAGAGGGACGGCCCCGGGCTGTGGCTGGAGTCTGTGTGAACACAGTGGTAATTCAGGGATTGGCTGAGCAGTGCTGGCACAGAGCTGAGGCTGATTCTGCTCCTCTGGGCAGTGCAGAGGAACTTGTGGGGGGCTGGGACACACCAAGGGACCCCCAACTGACCCCAGAGGTATCCCAGACCATGTGGCGTCACGGGCAGGGTCAAAAGTGGAGAAGGAATGGGGGGGATGTTCATGATGCCTTGAGAGGCTGACCTGGAACAGGGACTAGACAGAGCTAAAAGAATAAAATAGGTATTTATTGAAAGGCCTTAAAAGGATACACCTTGGGCAGAGCAAGAGCCTGGCCAGGGCTGTACCCGGGATTGATCCAAAATGGTCACAAAATGGACGACCAGTCATGAGGTTTTTGATCTATTTACGTATTGGGGTTAATTGTCCAATTACAGCTTCAGGTTATGAAGTCCATCCTCCTTGTTTGCCCTCTTCAGTTCTCTGTTGTTTATGCTTTTTGTGCCTGAAGTTTTTAACAGTTGTCCTTGGTCTCCATCTGGAAAAGGAGATTATTATTATTATTACTAACACTTAATAAGCTCAGAGCTACACACCTAGGCAGCACAGAATCTGAAAAATATGAAAGCTAAAACTTAAGGCATCACTCAGAGCAGTAGTGGTTTTTGTCCCCAGGTCACTATTACCATGATGCGGCCCTGCTGTCCTGGGGAGGCTGAGCACCTGCCCTGGGGATGGTGAGCGCCAGTTGGACGGAGGGAATGAATTCTTGGTTTTGCTTTGTTCTGTGTGGCTTTTGCTTCACACGCTGAACTGTTGTTTCCTTGTATCACAAGTTTTCGGGCTTTCACCCTGTGGTTGCCTCCACTGTCCTGGTGGGGAGTTCGGCGGGCAGGTGGGGAGAGCAAGCGGCTGAGAAGGGCTGAGGGAGGTTTGGCACTGGGGCTGCAGCTTTCGCGACCGCTCAAGACGCGCTTCAGCCTCTTCGGCCAATCAGGACACAGCTTGAGCTCTTTCAGCCACTCAGGAGTTCGGAGTGCCCCTTACTTGGCTAATCACCGCACGGATTGAAGCGCCAGCGTCTGCAGCCAATCAGGCCGCGGATCGGAGTCCCAGTCCAGACGCAGATTGGAGTTGCTGGACTTGGCTGGCCAATAAAGCTGCAGGCTGAGCCCAGTTTCTGATTGGCTGAGTCTCCTCTAGCCACGCCCCACAGCCCTGGATTGCCCTGCCCCTCCATCACCTCCTCCCGCCAGGGGCCCCCCGCAAATACACTCAGAGCTGGAGGTGTACAAAGACTTTATTCACAACATCTAGAAATTTTTTTTAAATAAAAGCACATTTTTAAAGCAGCCACCAGGGGAAGGGTTATCCTGGAGCAGGAGATGCTGCAGGCCCTGCATGGCTGCCAGAGCAGGGCCTTGCACCAGCGCAGGAATTCATCACGCAGCATTGTTGGTGGTGGAGTTAAGAACATTAGAGGTGTTTTCAAAGCTGGAAGCCTTTGAAAGTCCGCGCTGTGGAAACAAGAAGTGAGAGAGAGGGATGAGGGAAGGAAGGGGGCTGCTGCCTCACAGTTCAGTGGGGACAGAGAGAGGCAGGCTAGGCTGCCAAAAAGAGATGAAATACAAATTAGTGTGGGAACTATGTAACTTGTAGGCAATGAACATTAATGCCTTCCTTTACTAAAATATATAAAGAGTAAAAAACTTTTGGTAGTGTCACACAATGGTAAATCTCTGGCTCAGGCCAGCCTGATGGGAGGACAGGGTCCCCCAAGGCTGTCCAGGGCCCCCCAAGGTCCCCCACCCTGAGAGAGGAAAGCAGCCCCCCTCCAGCCTCTGCTCACTCCACCCTCAGGGGCTCTGCCTTGGATCTGTCCCTGCACAGGTGTGTCCCTGACCACAGCCTCTCCTCTGGGCTGGTGGCCTGTCCCCAGTGGCTGCTCAGGGCCCTCTGCCACCAACTCTGTTTGAAATTCTCTGTGGGGAGTCACAGGCAGGGGCAGGAGGACACAGGGGGCTGTGCAGAGACACCGCGGGGGGGGACACACAGGAGGGAGCAAAGGTCCTGTGCTGTGCAGTGAGGGGGGTTAGAAGAGGTGAATTACCGCAAACTCAGAATAGGTGCTGGCAACAGAACTAATGCTGTGGTTATGCTGGGCAGGGGCTCTGGGGGTGCACCCACCGCTCAGGGTGGTTCCAGCCAGCTGGGACATATTTTCCTTGTTCCGCTCCCTCAGTCTGGGTCGGGGGGGCTTGGCTGCCATGCAGGTGGGGGTCCGGGCCCAGTCAAACTGTGGGAAGAGATTATGGGAGTTATGGGATGTAGGAATTGAGCAGAGGCAGGAGAGCAGCAGCAGCTTCAGTGCCCATCACTCTGAGGAGCCAGAGCAGTATCAGGCTCCAGAAGCTCTCCAGACTCCGGGGTCCAATTCTGGCCCCTGAAACATACAGCACAGAATCACAGAATCCTGCAATGATTTGGGTGGGAAGGGACTTTAAAGTCCATCTCATTCCACCCCCCTGCCATAGGCAGGGATGCCACTCACTAGACAAGGATGCTCAGGCCCTGTGCAGTAGCACACACACATTTTGAAGGTCCCCCAAGCTGTAGGCTCAGCACTATGGAACAGGTGTACTAGAAATCTGGGCTGGAGAAAGGTTTTCTGGCACCTTCCTCCTCCTCCCTCAGGTCCCAGGAACACCCCAGCAGGATGCCAGTAGCCCCACAGAGCAGATGGCAGACGAAACAGGGGCTTCTGTGCTCCATGAGCTCAGCAGCGAACCGTGGGGTGACAGCAAGGAGAGCTGCACCACCTCAGCTCACTTGTCCCTTCCAGCCCAGCCCCAGGCAGGGACTCCCCCAAGGCCCCTCACCTTCCTCCCGGAGGGTGGCAGCCGAGATGTGGGCGAGTGGGAGATGGCTCCCCCAAAGACTGAGCGAACAGTGCTGTTGGGTGTGGCACTGATGGTGGAAGTGCCATGGAGCTGAGGAGAAAACAGAGCATGCAGTCAGACAGGACAGCTTCCCCTGGGGCTGCAGCACCCTGACCCCTCCCCACGCGGCCGAGGCCAGCCCAAGGCTGTGCACCAGTCCAGGAAGAGCTCAGCTCCAGGCAGGAGCCCAGCCCACCACACTGCTCTGCAGGTTTTACCTTGCTTACTTTGGCAGGTGCCTGGGGGCTGAGCATGCGCCGCTTAATGGGTGTCCGTGGGGTGCTGCCGTACAGCATCTCTGCCTCCATTTGCTGGCTCTTCTTCAGGTGCTGTGGGAGACACCTGCACCTGAGCACCACTGAGCTGGTGCATCTGTGTGACACTGCCAGTGACAGCCCGGCACAGCCACACAGCAGGAACTTCATCAGATTTACAAGGTATCCAGAGCCAAGTGTCACCTCTGGCACAGCTGGGGCCAGAAAGGCCCGCAGACATGACAGCAATGGGCACCAGCCCCACTGCCTGCTGCTTCCAAGCTGGGAATGAACAGGCAGAGCCCCGAGCAGTGGCTGGCGCCCAGCAGTTAACACTCCTAGGCTGGCGTTCTTAGGCAGGAGCCAGGGACATTCCCAGGCAGAAGCCAACATGCTCAGGTCTGTACTCACACGCTCCTGCTTTTCCTTCTCCTTCTCCAGATGGTACAGCTGCCACTGCTCTGACACATACTCCATGAACTGCTGCCCCTTCACCAGGAAAGCTCTCTTGAACTCCTGCTCCCAGGTCTGGATCTTTCTCTCTAGCTCCTCCTGCAGCTGATCAGGACATGACAGCAGTGTAGGGGCTGCCCTGAACACAGGCGTTCTCACACCCAAGGATCCCTTTTCGTCTGTCAGTGGGACAGAGGTCCTTCCCCAGGGCTTGACCTACCCTAGACAATGTCTTCTGCAGCTTAGCTCGCTGCTTCTCCTCCTTCAGAAGGTTTCCTCCACGATTGGTGAAGCGACTGGGGTCAGTTGCTTTACTCTGGTAGAGAAGAGTGGTCAGGAGACACAAATACACCACCCAATCCCCTCAACATCACAGGGTGAAGGCCCCAGGGGAACCAACCCTGCACAAACACCCCAGTGACTGAAACACAGCACCTCATCCCTGCACTGGCCTACCATGACTTCCCAGTGCTTCCCTGCTCCTTCCCAGAGCACTCTCCCACAGGAGCAGAGGTACACTGACCCATGACCCAGCATGCTCCTGCCTGGACAATACCTCCAGCTCCAGGAACAGCTTCCAGTTCTCCTCCCACTTCCGCACAGCCTCAAACAGATCTTTGTGTGTTTCATAGTAGGCCTTCATTCTGCCCACCTCAGCATCATGCAGCTCGAGCAGGGTCTCTGTGTAATCCTCTGGAAAGCACAACAGCCAGGTCAGGGGGCTGCTGGAACACCTGGGATGCCTCCCCAAAACTGCCTGGCCAGCCAGCACCCACCATCATAGAAGGGGCTGAAGCTTTCCTTCTGTTCCTGGCTGTAGAAGCATTTGTCCCAGTAGTCAGCCAGCTCTGCCCGGATTGCATGGATCACGGAACTTATGTTCTGCAACTTCAGCTCCTCCAGACTGTCCACTTCCTGCTGCAACTGCTCCCAGGACCAGAGCACAGGTCAGGGAGGAAGAGGGAGTTCATCATCTGTGTGAGCTGCTCTCTAGAGTGAGGCAGCTGCCAGCACCAACCTCCAACTCCTCCTTCCATGAAGGCCGAGTTTGGCCTGCTCCCCCCTCACCCTTCACTGAGCAACCAGGAGCATGAGACCCCCCCCCTACAGGTGCTGTCCCCAGCCCTCCCACCATGAGCACAACAGGGCTCTTACAGCTCTCCTAGTTGCGACGCTGGACCCAGCCAGGTGCATGGCCGAGGACTCTCTCTCCTGCTGTGGGGTCTGCAGCCTTTCCCAGAGCATGACGATCCTGGTGCGCAGCTCCGCACATGCAGCCTCGTTCAGGGCACGCTGCCCTTCCAGCTGCAGGGAAGGGAGCAGGGGATCAGCACAGCCTTTGGCTCTGCTGCACCTGCAAAGCCATACACTTGGCATGGGAAATCTCCTCAATCCCCCTGAAAAGGGTGTTCTAACACAGCCTTGCCAAAACCTAGCGGTTGCTCTTACATCAGGGTGCCAGCTGCTGCCAGCACACACAGCAGGCCCCAACACTGCCTCAGAGCAGGACATACCTGCTGCAGCAGGTTCTGGACGGCCACAATGTTGTCGTTGGACAGGCAGAACTCCTCCTCATCCCCACACACCACGTCCCGCTCGAAGCTGGTGTCCGGGGTGTGGTCCAGCTCCTTCATGAGCAGAATGATCTGACGCTTGTTGCTGACAAATTCTTTCTGTCTTTGCTCCTGGGGGTGAGGGCAGTGTCAGGAACCAGGGACCCCCTGTGGGCCCCTCAGGGACCCCCTCACCCTCCAGGCTCACCTTCAGGGTGTTGAGCGAGGCCACATGGCGCCGGTAGCGGTCCAGGTCCTCCAGGCTGGGCACACGCCCAGGATCGATGCTGAACAGAGCAGTGCACAGGATCTCACACAGGTTTTGGTCCTGTTCCCGCAGGGCCCTCAGCTCCTGCTTCCGATCCTGCTTCTGCTTCTGCAGCAGCTCCACATGTGTGCGCAGGTTTTTCTCCCTCTGCAGGATGGTACATTCCTCCTCTGTCTGCAAGAGGCCAGAAATCAGCTCTGTTCTACACTTGTCCCGCACCTGGCTCATGCTTTAGGTTTTTATACAAAGACCAGGGACACCAGGCCTGGGTCTGAGCAAGATGTTCCCCAGGAAGGTGCATGAATGCCACAACACGACACGAAAGAACCTCACTAGGCACAGTTGTAGCAACGTATCTGTACAACTGAGGCCATTCTGTGTACCAGCCAAACTGTTTGTAGATACCAAGCCACCTGCAGTCTTGTTTTCAGGGTTCTCAGGAATTCATCAAGGTTACTGAGATAACAGGACAGAACAATAGAACGGAGAGCCTGGGAACTTGCTTACAAAGAATGCAAAACCCAGATAGAAGACACAGGACATGATAACAGACACTTGATCAATTAGGTGTCCTGAAGGATGTGTGCCTGCCTCATGGACAAGTGGCTTAGCCAATTGAGAGACACCTGTACGCATGGACAGTAGCGCTAGAAACTATAACTGGGGTTTAATGTAAACAATAAATTGGCTTCTGTTGAAAATCATATTGGTTCTGTTATTCAGTTGCCCATTTCTCTGCCTCATACGGTGAGGAGCAAGGAGAAAGTTATTTACAAAATTCAATTTTATACATTTCCAAAGGTGCCTGTGGATTGGAGGATGAAATCCCACTTCCCAAACCATATTTGTCAAGACAACTGTCAATCAACTCTCTCCTACCTAAAAAATATGTAAACAACCAAGGACAGTTAGGAAAACAAAGCTATTGTCTATAGTACAAGCGTGGGAAAGTAGAAATTCTGACTCCAATATGAAACACAATCAGAAGGCTTAGAAAAATCCTCAAAACCAGGGTGACACATGAACACCAGCAACTCGCAAAACAAGAGGCTGGAGAACACCACACAACCACCTACCAGTGCCTGGCCTGTGAGGAACCACAAAGCCTTCGGCTCTACCAAGCACCCGGAGAAACAGTTTTTAAGAGATATTTGCCTTGTAAACTCTGGTCTCTTCAGACACCCAGGCAGAGGCCAGGCAGCAGCAATGCTGCCAGGAGGACCCCAGGATCCCACGCCTCACCTCAAAGGAGTCCACCTGGAGCTCCCTGCACAGGGTGTCCAGCTGCTTGCGACACAGGACAATGCTCTTTAGCAGACGCTCCTTCAGGCTTTCCTCCTCCGCCACCATCATGTCCAGGAGACCCTGCAGCACAGGCGTGGTTAGAGGCAGGGTGTGGGAATGCAGAGCGGGCAGGGCAGTGTGGGGACCACCGCCAGAGACCCACGGCTGGCCCCGAGTGAGGTGTGGGCAGTGTGGGGAGCTCAGCAGGCCGGGGCTGCACAGGGCGAGGGCATGGGCGAGGTAACAGCCGAGCAGGGATCCCCGGTGGTCCCAGCAGACCCGGCGAGCCCCGTCCTGGAGCCCCGAGAGAGCAGTCCTGGGTGAGCTCACTCCGAGCTGCTCGGGTCCCGGGCTCCCGCTGCAGCAGGTACGCGGCTCAACAGAAGAACCGGCGACCTCCCCGCCCCTCACCTCGATGTGCTTCCTGACGGTGTCAGTGCGCTCCAGGCGCTGCTCCTCGGAAATACCGATGTCTTCCCAGATGTCCCGTAGCGTCGCCATGGCCTGATTCAGGCAGTACACGGCCTCGGCCGCCAGCATCTCGCTGAGGGCACCGCGGGCGGTCAGCGGCTAAGGACAGGCTCGGAGCCCGAGAGCCTCCCCAGCCACCGCCCGTTCCGCCGGTACCTCCTGCCCCGGTTCCCAGCGCTCCCGCCCAGCCGTGCCCGCAGCCCGGAGTCCCGGTTCCCCCCGGTACCCCCCGGTTCCCGGTCCCGCACCTTTTCCTCTTCGCTTCGCGCTCNCGCCGTGACCGCGCACGGAGCCCGCGCACCGCGCCCCGGGCGGTGCCTGCGCGCCCCCGCCACGGCTTCACCGAGGCCCATGCGGCCTCAACGCCGCGCCGGAGTCCGCGGGATAGCGCTCCCGCCAGCGCCCACCCTCACACACACAGCCCGAGGCCGGGTCGTTGTCAGCAGAGATGTTTACTCGCATTCTTCCCTCGGGCCCCTCCGGGGCTCACGCCTTGGCCTCAATCATGGCCTCCATCATGCGGGCGCTGTTGGTGATCGCCGTGGTCAGGAAAATGAACTTGCACCCTGTAGGGAAGGCCCGTCAGTGCCCCAGCAGTGCTGTGGGGCAGCACCGACCCTGCCAGCCCCGTTGCTGCCCATTCTCCCAGACAGCTGTGTACCTTGCCACCCCCTCCCCACTGTTTTGGATAGTGCTGGTCCCTGCACAGAGCCTGCTTGGCTGCATGCTGCAACGCGGGATCTCTGGGCTCCTGCCTGCTCCCTACCCTTCCCCAGCCGCTTCCTACCTCTCTCCTTCCCCAGGAAGCGGAGGGCTGCAATTTCCGAGAAGGTGCAGCCACCAAGGAAGACAGCAAGGAGAACACGCTGGGACTCCCAGGCAGGGTTGTCCTCCACAGCGCTGTCTGGAGAGGGAAGAGTGCTGTAGGACCTGCCAGCTGCCAGCTCGGCCGCCCCCAGCCCCCCCACTACCTGAGACACAGAACTCGTTGCCATTGAGCAGTCGCACAACCTCCTCAAGGCCCTGCCAGCCCCGGCGCTCCAGCACCTGAGGGGCGGGCAGGGTGTCAGGCTGGGTGCTGGGCACTGCTCGGGAGGCTCGGAGCAGTGGATGACCACCATCAGCCCTAGCCCTGAGCAGAGGGACCCCTGCTGCACTCCCCAGGAGGAGGCAGGGCCTCGAGGGGATGTGCTCAGTTCTCTCCAGCAGCAGCTGAGCTCACCTGCTCAATGATCTTGCAGCTCAGGGGCACGTAGGCCCCGCCAAAAACATACGCCATGTCCCGAGGCATTTTGAGGTCATACTCGCCATCCAGCCGAGGGATCTGCAGTGACAGGTGACACCAAGGGTACAGGACAGGCTGCTTGGGGCCTCACCCCCCCTCAGAGGTGGGGGGTGAGGAGGGACAGACCCTGGGAGCACGGCTCTGTCCCCACCTCCCGCCCCACCATGCCAGAGCCAGCGTCACATGGCCTGGGTGGGCTGTGCAGCAGGGGCCAGGGACAGAAATGGCACCCTGCCAGCACCGTGGGACCTCTACCTCAGGACAGAGGACACAGGGCTGCCTGCCCAGTGCCACTGCTGTGTCTGAAGGGAGCAAGGAAAGCCCCAGAGGTGCACCACACCCAGAGGTTGCAGGGTCAGAGTGGAAGCTGGCAGCAGCCCCCAGCCCCGAGGAGAAGCCCGCAGGCTGCCTGGAGCAGCTGCAGCAGCTCTGGCCCTGAGCTGTATCCCCCTGAGGTGCCAAGCCTGCAGCCTGGGCATGGGCACAGGCTAAGCAGAGCTCTCTGCTCTGGGGGAACTGTGGTCAGCCAGCACCCCCTGAGGACGTACCAACCCCAGCTTCTTGCTTATGGCTCGGAAATTACTCTTCCTGGCCAAAGAATTAAATGCATCTGTGATCTTTCCTGGAAAACATGACAAGGAGAAACATCTTAAGAGGCTCTGTCTGGATCCCAGACCCAGGCTGGCAGAGATGTGCAGAGCTGTGTGCTCTGGAAATGGCCATGGTGGCTGCCAGCCCTGGTGCCCCCACAGCAAAGCCCACTGCCCTGCCTGCAGCAGCATCGCTGGAGACAGGCTTGGTGCTTGCAGCCAGATGTGCAGCAGCAGCTCCCCCTCCCAGGCTCCCAGGGACATGGGGCAGAGGGCTGGCTCACCTGCAGCACGGTCTGTCACCAGCTTGCTGACTTTGCTCTCCACAGCTGTCAGGGTGTCCCCAGCTGACTGCTCTGTCAGCAGCCCGATGCGCTTGAGGTTGTGGAAGGTCAGCAAGTGCTCAGGGCCGTAGCTCTGTGGATGGGGCAGCCAGATCAGTGTGGAGCCCCATCTGCAAGCATGGGAAGCTGACAGGGTGTCCCCTCTGCGGCGAGGCACAGGTTGCTCAGAGCCCCCCAGCAAGCACAGGACAGGGGCAGGTGGAGCCTGGGGTGGCAGGGTCTGTCCTGCAGAGACAGCCTGGGCATGCTGGGGCTCACAGAGGGCCTGTGGAGCCAGGGCCCATCCCCAGGAGTGCTGCTGCCCAGTGCCTCATGGCCAGACCAGAGGGAGGGGAACCTGATCCGACACAGCTCTTGCTCTGCAGTGACTCCCTGGGCCCCTCACCTGCAGGTACTGGGTTTTCAGGGAGCGGTAGTCCTTGGGGATGAGACCTGTGGGGAGCACCAGGTGAACTCTGTGCCAGGGCTGGGGCTTGGTGCCACTGCTGTGGCCCACCACAGCGGGGCACTCACCATTTTCCGTGATGGACAGAAGGCACATGAGGCGCAGGCTCTCGATGGGGGACACCTGTGGGGAGCAGGGGTTAGCAGGGGCGGGCTGGGGCAGCTGGGGGGCATCCCCGTGGTCTCACCTGCCGGTCAATGTGCTCCTCAATGAAGCTGGTGCTCTCACGGATGTCAAAGCCCTCCAGCAGTGCTGTGGCAGGGGCACAGGCAGCATCACCCCAGGGCTCTTGCCAGCCACTGAGCTGGGCTCTGAGCTCAGCTGCCCTCCCAATGTCCCAGGGAATGGGGCCCCCACCCCACCACACATTCCCTCTCAGAGAGTGCAGCCTGACCCTACTTAGGATCCTGAGGCACCCCCAAAACAAGGGACTGGGAGGACTGGGTGGGCACTCAGGGACCATCCAGGCATGAGGCGGCCTGGGGCAAGCGAGGCCATGGGTCAGACTGGGATGAGGGGAGGCACAGACAGGGCATGGAGTAGCACTCACAGTGTTCAGCCTTGATGGTCTCTTGGAAGTCCTGCTTGGTTTTCTTTTTCATGATAGACTCACAGGCACCAATATCTACACAGCCAAGAGATGGGAAAGGGCTCTGCAGGCACTGTTAGCACACGCCAGCAGCCCTGCCTGGCCCTGCTGGGCACATCCAGGCCCTTGGCCCCTGCTCTCCCCAGAGCTCCAGCACTTGCAGTGCAGCCGAGGGCCCCTCCCTCCCCTCAGGTTCCTACGCAGGCTCAGCAGGCGATGCTCCTGCTTCAGTCCCTTCAGCTCCTGGGACACAAAGTCCTTCATCTGTTTGATGTCCATGCCCCGGCGCCGCTGCGGGAGGGAGAGCACGGGGCTGGTGGCCTGGCTGTGAGGGACAGTGCCACAGCATCCCGCACGCCAGGGTGACACTCACGTCGTACTGTGCCTGCAGGTTCCGTGACTTCTGGCTCAGGAAGCCAAACACGCTGGAGAAGTGCTCATTCCGAATCTCGCTGAACACCTGTGGAAGCTCTGCAGCTACCAGGGCCCAGCCAGCTGCAGCCCTGGAGACAGACCCCAGGGCCACCACTGCCCAGCAACCTGCACAGCACACTGGCCACTGCCACCCTGTGCCCCAAAGCCCTGGCCGGCAGCACAGCAGCCTGTGTTGGTGCAAGCCTCTGACCCGGGCTCCACCATGATCTGAGAAATGCTCCTCAGGGATCAGCACTGATGAACAGCATCTGAGCTGAGCAGAAAGACTCACTCTTCCTAGGAACTAGTGCTAACTAGCTCCTGGTTTTTAATGAACAGCCTGGGAAACTTATTTTTGTAACCTGAATATAAAACCAAGTGGAGTAATATTTTCATTGTCAAATTCCATAGTTAAATACCAACCTGAATTGTGGCCAGGATGGAAAATTACTATGAACCTTGTTGCTCAACAGGAGGGTCTTCTGTATTCCTTTCTATCCTTACCCTTTCCTATCCTTTTGATTACCCCCTCATTCCCCACCTCCACCTCGATATTTTTGGGTTGATTTGCGTTTAGATTGATTGATTTCTAATTTTTTTTTTGCTTTTCCTCTGTGTGTTTTAAACATTTAGAACTTTGGCAATGAATTTTGTCATGCTGCAACTTTTATATTAAATCCATTTTTGCAGATACCTTTGCTGGTGATTCCTTTAGTGACCTTAAAACGCTCATTTGTGACACAGCCCTGCATGCAGGAACTCTGACAGGTTCAGAAGTGGAGCTGCACCTGCACACCAGGTTTCTCTGGTCTCTGTGCCTGAACCCATTCTCCAGGGGCCCAGCAGTCTCCAGCCACTCCTGCTCAAGCTTAGGGGAGGGAATGGTCCACTCTGCCTCCTCCCACCAAGGGGACTCCCCTAAGGCTTCTGAGGACTCACTTTGTCCTGGGAATTGAGCAGCACCTTAATACTCTTGTCAGAAGAGGTGACATCTGGCCCAAAATCCACACTGCCTGCAGAGAAAAGTGAAGAACTGCTTTGTCCCAGATGTAGCAACATTCCCACATGCACGAGCCTTGATGTAAGTGGCAGCAGAGACAGGGGATGCCAGCCCAGTCTCTTGGTCAAAGTGAGGACTGTCCCTGTGGATGACCTCCAGCAGCACCCCCCATTGGGACTCTCCCTATGGGAACAGCACTGTGCCAGGCACAAACCCTGCACATGCTGGCCAGGTGAGTGCAGAGCCCCACTGTGAATGCAGAGCCCCGTTGTGTCCTGCTGTGAGTGCAGGGCCCTGTTCTGTCCTGCTATGAGAGCAGAGCCGCACTGTGAGTGCAGAGCCCCACTGTGAGAGCAGAGCCCCACTGTGTCCTGCTGAGTGCAGAGCCCTGTTCTGTCTTGCTGTGAGAGCAGAGCCCCGTGCTGCCCTGTTGCCCTCCCCAAGTCACCTACCACATTTGATGCGGAAGGTGTCGTCCACGAGCCCNTTCTGTCCTGCTATGACTGCAGAGTCCCACTGTGAGTGCAGGGCCCTGTTTTGTCCTGCTGTGAGTGCAGAGCCCCACTGTGAGAGCAGAGCCCCATTGTGTCCTGCTGAGTGCAGAGCCCTGTTCTGTCTTGCTGTGAGAGCAGAGCCCCGTGCTGCCCTGTTGCCCTCCCCAAGTCACCTACCACATTTGATGCGGAAGGTGTCGTCCACGAGCCCCTCGTAGACCACCTGGGAGCAGAGTGCTGTCACGTAGTCCATGTCTGCAAGGAGAGCAGGAGCCAGGCTGCCCTCCTGCTCCTCCTGCCACCTCACACAGGCTTTCCCTTCCCCTCTGGGGAACCTGATACCCAAGCAGCACCCCTGGCCACTGCCCTTGCCTCAGCCCACCTCTGTCCATGAGGAAGACGTGCCCAATCTCAGGCCTCCTGCCCTGGCCTTCACTCTCGCTTTCTTCCTCCAAGTCCCGCCACAGCTCGTAGCTCATCTGTGAGGGGCAGAGGGTGCCAGGGCCGGGGAGCAGCCCCAGGCTCCCACCGAGGGCCCTGGCATACAGCACGGCTGACAACCAAGGCCAGGCATAAACACTCCCCTCCTCGGGGCATGGGGGGCTCCACCACACCCCAGCGAGCGGCAGCTGCCCCTCTGGTGCCCTCCTTGGCATATGGGACCCCCCAGAAACCTGCCCAGCACAAGGCACAGTGCAGTGACACCTCTCTGGTGACGTGCTGCCATGTGGCTGATGGGGTCCAGGTCCTGCAAGCTGCACCCCCGATGGGGACCCAAGGGACCCCTGGTGCCAGCCACACCTTAGCACAGCGGCCAATGCCGTAAGTCTTCCCAAAAGGGCCATAAAGGGAGTTCAGCAACTGCAGGGCTCTGGCGACGGGGTTGATCCAGCGGTGATCTCCCTCCTGTAGGATGAGGGAGTGAGTGTGGGCAGCTGGCAGGGAAAGACTGCCACTGGAGGGGATGGGCCTGGGCATGGAGCTGGGAGCTTCATCCCAGGAGCACAACGGGATGCCCCACAGATGCTCGGCCGGGGCAGAGGGGCCAGCTCGGGGCTGAGTTACCACTCCCCAGTAAAAGCTGCCCTGGGGAGTAGACGGGGCCCATGGTGCAGACTGAGGGGCTGAGCAGGACATCACACACCTTCTCTCTGAACAGCACCTGGTCCCCAGCCCCAGGGGGCAGGGTGGTGCTGTCACCCCACCACAGTGTCCCACTGACCAGAAAGTAGTCACGGAAGAACTCGGGCAGCTCCATGCTGATGATGTCTTCATCCAGGGGCAGCAGGTAGAAGGACCATTCGTCGCAGGTGACATCTGTATTCGGGATAGGGATAGGGGACAGTTATGCAGCCCTAGGCAGGAAGAGCCCCAACAATCACAGCAGCCCAAAAACATGGCCCATGAAGCTTCACACAGGATGGGTGGCAGGACCCTGTCTCCTCTCCTCAGGCAGAAGATGCTGTGTGGGCACACATCTGCCTGCAGGCTGGCAGCCATCCTCAAAAGAACCCGTGTTCCCTGCCCACCTTCCTGTCCCTGCCCACACAGGGATCCCAGCACTAGAACTTAACTGGGATTACCCCAAGCCAGCACTGCAACCGCACTCACCACCAAAGACCCCCTCTTCCTCCAGCACCATCTCGCAAGCATAGAACTGGAAGGGAAGAGGAGACCCTCAGGGCCAGGCAGGCTCTGAGCAGGAAAAGCTCTGGAAGGGCCCAGCACCTTCCCAGATGTCACAACACTTGGGTTTACCTAAACATTTTTGGGTTTAACAAACAATTTTTGGTGCCTATAGAAAGGGTGGAAGGTGCAAAGGCTGGGCAGGCACCAAGTGACAAAGGAATGGGCAGCACCGTGGGTCCCACTGACCTTCTGGGGGCTGAAGATGATTTTGTACTTCCTGCTCCTCCCTGACATCTTGTCAGCGTTGACAATATCTGTGGACACCCCGCACAGCCCCTGCACAGCTGCCCACCCTGCCGGGCAGAGCTCCCCCCGGCTCTCAGAGCCCAATCGTCCCAGGCACAAGTGCAACCCCGGGAACAGGACTCGCTGAGAGCCCCTCAGGGCTGGGCACAGCGGTGGCGCAGAGCACCGGCCCAAGCTGAGGGGCAGCCGCCCTGGGGCCGCACTCACCGGCGATGAACCTCATGGTCCTGACCCGCGGCCGCACCAGGAAGCAGAACCTGCATCACAGAGGGGAGCGAGGGGCGGCTCGTACCGTCCGTGCCTCAGGAACTCTTCTCTGCAGAGCTCTGCTCGGGCACCGGCAGAGCCGCGTTCGGAGCAGAGGCAGCCCGGCGGCGGCAGCCCCGGCGCGGGGCACTCACTGGTCGCTGGCGCCGGGGGCCGGCCGGGTCTCCACCTTGTACAGCTTGTCCACGTCGTGCTGCTGCGGGGACAGGGCGCGGGTTCGGCGCGCGCGGTGGGGGCGGGCAGAGACGGCCCGACCGGACCCCGCGGTACCTTCAGGATGGACACGTTGGCGATGCGGTCCAGGGGGCTCATCAGGTCGGCCTCGATGAACAGGTCCTTCTTCCCGGGGAGCTGGGGGCAGGTGGGCATGGGCCGACACCCGGCGGCTGCCCCGTGCCTGGCCCCTCCCGCGCCGGCCCCGACTACCGACACCCAAGCCCAAGGCCAAGACCGATCCCGCCGACTCCCTACGCCCGCCCCGGTGTGGGATCCCCGCCCTGGGTGGCCCCCGGACCTGCTCCAGCAGGTAGACAAGCTGGTCTCGCGCCAGCCGCTTCAAGATCCCGAAGTCCGGCGGCTCGGGTGCGTCTCGCCGCCCGGCGAGGGCCATGGCGCGGGCGGGGTCGGCACCGGGAACGCCCGAGCGCGGGCGCGGCGCGGCCGGAACTCGGCGGCGGCGGAAGCGCGCGATACCATGGCAACGCAGGGACGCAGAGCTCTGAGCACGTTTATTGGCCGAGGCGGCCGCAGCCCCCCGGTCACGTGGCCACGCCGCGCTCCTCGAACAGGCGCTGCAGCGCCGCCTCCAGGGCCGCGCTGGTTCCGCGCAGCCCCGACACCACGCGCGCCGCCCACCGGAAGTACTCCTGCACGCGCTCCGCCGACCACCCTGCGGGAACATGTGTGACGTCACTTCTCCCACCGGCGGCAATCCCCGCACCGTCTGTCCCGGCACCGGGCGCGC
>VYXD01015336.1:0-22274 GCA_013397195.1 Hylia prasina
GATCAGCAATTATTGCTAAATTAATATGAGGAAGGACTCTTTGATTTCTGCCTCCAGAGGGTGGTGGAGCCCTGGGAAGATAATGTTCCAGGTACCAGTGTCTCTCCTCCTTGCTTGTCATCATGCTGCTAACCACAGGAGTCCCAGAAGAGCCCACTGCAGAGAAAAAAAGGAAGGGATCCTGTAAAACGTGTAAGAAACAGAGATACTATGCCAAGAAATTGCAAAGAACCACACAGCACTTCTTCAGAAAGGTCACTAAGCTTATTGCTAAGAAATGTAGGTATTCAGGATTGTAAAAACTCCAGGTAAGCACAAGAAATATCCCTTTCTACCAGCACCCCAAAAGAATGAAAACTAAATCCCTTTGAGTCAGGAGTGTTTCTACCTCTGCTCTTCATTTCATTCAAGTATACCATAAAGGGATTTGCTTTGGGCAAGGAAAGGTGGACATCCAACAGAACTGCTGTCTTTTGCAATGTTTGTATTATCCATGTACTCTCAGTACTTAAAATCTGGAACAAAGTCAAGGGCTCCAGCTGAACAGGTGCTTGGTGCTCCCTGGCATAATTTAGTGGGCCAGTCGATAATTTCTTTTGCTAAGAAATAAATTTTTGCCAGGTTGCTGCTCCTTATTTAAGATTCTTTCTCAGCACCATCACCTGGCTTCTGCTAGGTGGTTCCTGTTTGAACTGACATTTTTATGAGTAAATGGTGGGTGGCAGAATAAACGGACCATGGGGGGAAAAAAAAAGTTCCTTTGTTATTTGACTACATTAAAGGGTATTATTTTGAAAAAGAGGTTGGAATTGCTTGAGGCATGCTCAAGGGGAAGTGCCCAAACCCCACACATTAATTGCATGCTGAGTTGAGTTAGCAGGGCTAACCCTTATCTGTTCTAGGAATACTCCTCCAAGAGATCCCCAGTATAACTCCCAACATTTTTGGCAGAGCATTTCTGCCCCATGCTGCTGTGTCAGATCTCAGCAGCAGCCACAGGCTGGCCATCCCTCTGCTGCACACACGTCTGTTCCTCTCTTCTCTCCAACCTGTGTGTGCAGTCCCTTCTCAGTCTGGCACCGTGAAGGACTGGGATGTCTTTTGTGGTCAAGGCAGCACGGAGTCTGTTGGGCTGTCTTGGCACCTAGCTAAGTGTACAAATGCAAAAAGCAGGGAAAAGTTACTCCCCAAATATGTTGGGGTTTCAGAGAAAATGGAGAGGATGGGAAGAGAGGCAAATTTCAGCTCTTGGTGACCCACAGGATGTGAGGTTCCAAACCAAAACGAGACCAGGAGGCATTCACAGTGGGGCTCACCTCTTGGGACCAAAGTGGAGAAGGAACATGGTGCTCCTGCTGGCATGTGGGCTGGCTGATGTCCTGAGTTGTGCAGGGAATGTTGTCTGGACACCAGAAAAATGGGTTTAAAACAACCTTACAGCAACTCTGTACATGTTTAGTTTGTGGGAAAAGTGTAAAATAAATCAGGTCTAAACCACACCAGGTATTTTACTGCTAGATATTTTATCATTATGGGTAGAGCATCAGGCACGGGTGCTCATAAATCACTTGCAGTAGTTTCTATTATTTCAAAACAGATGGAATCTACTGGAAATTATTTGGTTTGACAGCACTTATGTGAAGCCACAAGAAAATTCCATTCAAGATCAGAACGTGCAGAGTTTTCAGTTCCTGCCAGGGATTGCAATTGCTGTTGAAACACTTTATTTCCAAACTGCAACCCACAGCCCCAGGTGAGGTCATTCTTCCTTGTGTCAAGACATGTTGCATTGTTATGCAGCCCATTGTACCTCCTGGGAACAGGTATTTTGCCTGTAAGTCAGCAAAATTCACATGCCTGTCTATGACTTCAGAGACATGAAATAAAAAACATCAGGGCATAAAACCCAAGATTGTTCATGCCCTTTTAGCTATGCATAGCTCCAGTTGGCCTGGTTAATTGTATTTGCATCTCTTTTTCCTTTTCTGTGGCACTCAGTACACTTCCTTACTCAGTACACTTACTACTCAGTAATGCAACAGCACTGCCTGCTGATGTGAAAATCACAGCATGACCTCTAAAAATAGCTAAATTAATTATTATATTTGCTTTTGCTTATTTGACATGTGCTATGACAGAGTTGTGGCTTCAGGAATAAAACAGCTTGTGCTCCCTTTGAAATTCCAGGGAGCAGAGGGAGAGATGGGCAAAGTTGTTTAAATACTCTCCAATTAGGCCTAGAAGTTACTGGCCAGGTTTCTGAAATCCACCACCTTCTGGAAAGCATTCCATTTCTACACCTCAGCCCAGGACAACTAGTGAGGGCTTGTGAGCTGTGCCTGTAGTGGGGGGGGGCTGTTCTCACCTCTCCCCTGAGGTTAGATGGAGATGTGGGTTTGAACCCTGCAGTCTAAAGGAATCACTTCGGCAACGTTTCAGTCCTCAGTGGTGTCCTCCACCCTCTGAAAATTGTAAGTTAAACCCCAACATAACAAATACTCAGGCCTTTACTGTCAGTGTTGCTGTAAAATTGGTTTCGCAGCACTGACAGCTTACCAAAATAAGCTAAAATAATGTATCCAAGCTTTAGACTAATTGAAGTATATCTACCACGGGAAATTTCCAGGAATTTATTAAGGTAAATATAAAATTAATTTAGTTAATCAAAGCAGCCCTTCTGGTATAGGAAATGCTCAAGCAAGATCAGGTAGCCCTTATTCTTCAAGCATTCTTCAAGTCAAATATAGCTCAAGTATGATCCAGGTGAATTTGATTCTGCTTCAGATTTCCAGACTGTGACATCTTATTTCCAATATTCACCTTTTTCATTGGTTAGCAAGTGTGTAAAAAAAGTAATATTTCTTCCTATCTTTCTAACAGATCCATCAAGAAACAATGCATTTTCTGCTGGATTTAAATCATGTTTAATAGCTGGCTATTCTTCTAATACCTCCCAGCTCTTTGGTGAATGATGATATCAAATATCAGAACTGTTAAAAAAGAAAAAAGAAAAAAAAAAAAGAAAAAAAGGAAAAAGTGAGAGCTTGCTGAGGAGTAAATTAAGCTGGTGAATTGTGTGTGAACCAAGTGATGTCACAAGACCATTCCGGCCGAGGACATACAGCTCTATGTACAGGTGGTCCTCCAGAGGCTGTGAAGTATTCCCTTTGGTTGGTGATTAGCTGGTAGGATGTCTTTGACTGCCAAAACCTTTGACAGCTAATCAGGGTTTCCCTACACAGTGCTAAAGGGGTTAGGTAGGTTTTGGGATGAGATCCAAGAGACTATTTAGGTGCTTGATAGGATTAAACAGATGTCAGACACCTACTCAGTTCAGAGCTGTAATAAAGGAAACCCCCATCCAGCTGCCACCCAGCCCTCCGGGCATTTAAAATCACTGAGTGGCTTCCACTATCACCTGTAAGTTCATCCACAACTCCTTTCTCTGGCGTCACTGGAGGGGCCAGAGGGGTGGACAAGGGGTGTCTCCATGTTACCCCATATAAACCCATATAACTCCGTACTAACCCCACCTCGGTGCTGGGAAGAACAGGGGAAATCCCAGAGGGAGGAGGCGTGGGTGGCACTTTGGCAAGTCAGGCTCTCCCTCCAGAGGAAACCCCAGCACAACTTTAATCGTTACAATAAGCGGTGGATAAACACAGAAATAAGCTGGGAATCAAGCTTATCATTCTTGGCTGTGAGGAGGTAAAACTGAGTTATGCAGCATTCCCCTTTCATCTCTGATTCCTGTGCAATAATACACAGTAAATGCAGTTCCAGATTATTGGTTTCATGTGTCTGTGAGCAAGTGAAGAAGTTACTCTCGTTGATGCTGCTGTTTTTCCTTACAGTAACCAAGAGAAAAGAAGGTATTTCTGGTCATCACTTCTCACCTCTGCTGGGTGTGGACACACCTTCCAGCTCTGTGCCAGAAACCACGTGTGTCTTTGGGAGCAGCCCCCTTATGTCTCTGACCCCCAAGGACAGATGAACCTGCCTCCCACCCCCCAGCACAACTGGGTGATACCATTATCTATTTCCTTAGCAATTCTTTTCTTTACACATTTAAATATTTTTGGGTTTGCCTTTTTGTTTTCTCTTTCACCTCAGGGGACAGAGCAGAGCTGACTGAAGTGCATGCCTAGACAGTTCTTGCTCCTGAAGCCATTCAGGTCACTGGAAACCAGGGAGTTGGATGAGGAGTTAAAATCTTTCCTTGAAATTAATTTTATTTTTCACCTACCATAGTGTTACTGCTAAAAAGATCTTTCCCCAATGTGCCTTAATTCTTTTCTGATCCAAAATAATTCTCTCTCATCATCTAATGATTTTATCTTCTTTCAGCCTCTTCTGCTGAAAATATCCCTTTAAACATAAGTAATTATAAGGGATGACAAAATAAAACTTGAGTCCTTAATCCAGGTTTTAAAACATTTGCTGGGAATCCTACTTTTTCCTACACTTATTCTTTGTCAATATAAACTATTATTTTCATTATTCCTCCCTTTGGAACTGTGGGATCAGAGCTGGGTTCAGCCCCATGTGGACAGGTGTGGTGTGGGAGACACGAGTGTCCTGGCTTGCCACACAGGCCTTATCTGCTCTGGGAAACTTTGCAGGGACTGGTGAATTAGTTAAATTTTTACCAGATAAGAAACCGAAAACTGAGTAAATAACTGAGTGGGGCAATTTTTTCTGACAGCCTCTGTTGGATGCTTTCAAACTATTTATTATTATCCTCAACTGAATGCACACTGTGTGCCTACCTGGGAAATATTTTAATTAAACCCAAGCCATCATCCCTAATAGCAGGATTAAATTTTCCCTCCTGTGTCACCCACATCTGGTTAAAAGCTGAAAAAGTCATTCCATGTTCACTGTTGTGAACTTTAGCCCCAGGGACATACAAGGAATTTTACCTGGGCCACAGGGTTCACCAGTTGCTTTTCTTTCCAGGTTTTTCACATATCCTGGGTGGCATCAAAAGATTCTTTCTCAAAACCACTGTCACATTTTATATGATGTCATTGTTGTTTAATACTTGCCTAAATTTCCCACATATCCCAAAGACATCACTGAGATGGGTCACTGGCCTGAAAGGTGCATCATGTAAATTATAACAAGGGGATGGTCCTGTAAATTACTGGAAGAAATTAGATTAGCCAGGACTCCACTGTGGTTTTGCTAATATAGAAGGGCTGCACCATGCTGCTCTGGGTTCTTAGGAGCAGAACCAGCTCTGCCTCTGGGTCTGAAGGAAGTCAAATAGCCTGACTGCCATGGACTGAGAGTCCTGTTGGGTTGGGGGCCAGCAGGGTGTAAAACCTTCCTGCTTTACTGATCTTGCTGTCCCAAGCTTCTCTGATTCGTGGGCTCAGACACAAATAAATGGCTCCCCAACATCCAAAACAGCAGGAAAAAAAAGACTTGTGAATTTAAACCAGAACATTCTAGGGAGTTCCTCCCTCCTCCTCTAAGTAATAAAGTCTTTCTGCAGCCACCAGCAGAAACTGGCAGTGTCTGAAATGGCTGAGAGCATGACCACACATCAGCGTAGGCTCTTCAGCCTGCACAGCACTGGGCACCGTCACTGCTGGCAGTGGGTGGGCATGGCCTGAACCAGGAATTACGTATGCAGTGTGGAGATCTGCTGCCAGGAGGTAACAGCTGCTGTGGGAAATGGGACCCGATGTTGCAAAAGGGGAGTGCAGAAAGCATCTGGGTGGTATTGCAGTGGTTTTAAAGAGTTACGCCCTTCCAAAGGGCCCAGCCCAAGCCTGCTTGGAATCAACAGGGATTTGCTGAGTGACAGTGAGGAGCTTTGGATCTGGCCCTGAAATATCTGCAAGCTTGCAGAAAGGGCCAACGTGATGTTCACAGCATGGCAGGAGGGAGGAGGCTGAAGTGCAAATTCTGGCATTGATGGGTGTCCCTGCGGCTTGGGCAAGTGGTAGCCCGTGGTGACAAGGTGCAGGGAGTGGCACTCCTGTCCATATGCCTCTTGCCAGGGATGAAAGAGGGTGCTGACTGGGGCCCTTGCTGGGACTTGATGGCTGAGTCAGGGCTTTGCAAGAACCCCTCCCTGTCTTTTCCTCCCACGCACCCACCTGTCCATTGCTTTGTGTGTCAGTCACAGCGTTGGGCGCTGCTTTCCAGACAAGCCCACCTGGCTCTGTGTGCCTGCTGGAGACCAGCTGCACTCCAGGGGTGCAGGAACAAGCAGGTGGGAAGATGTCGCTATTTTAGACCACAAATGACACAGAAAGCTAAAAATGACTCTTTATTTAGGGATGGTGTCTCCCTTACATACTATTTTACATAGACCAATTTGATTGGTGAAACAAAGGCAAACCTTTTCAATCACATTGGTCAAACCAGAGGGACATCAAGAAGAAGTCCCTCCTGTCAGAAGGAATGAACAACGTAAGTATTGTTACAAAAACATTCATCATGTTTACCAAGTTTTCCTGGGAAAGAATTTCAGAAAAACAAAAACATCAGGCCTGGAACCAAGGCTACAGGAAACTGCAGAACTGTTTTTTGCACCCCACCACCATCTTTTTTTGTGAAGCAAGTTTTCAGCTTCTGTGGAAGTTGAAAAGGAGGCCATTCACCTTTACATGCCAAAGCTGAGAAATACAAGCCTGACAATACAGGGCTGTTCAGGGAAAGGGGTGTACACACTGCCTCTGGCAGGGGAAAGGCTGCCACACCAGTCACACTCTCACTGCAGCCCAATGTGATGTCCCTACAGGGAGGTTTGCCGAGGTGGAGATGGTCTCTGCCCATGGGCCCACCTGAGGGGACAGCAGTGGCCAGTGTGGTGTAGGATCTCATCCTGACAGTCCCTCTGGCTTCAGAGGCCTTGCTCTCTGAGGGCACAGCTATGCTAAGGCACATGGAGGACAGAGAGGTGGTTTGAAACAGCCAGCACAGCTTCGCCAAGGGCAAGTCCTGCCTAACCGGCCCAGTGGCCTTCTGTGATGGGGTGACTAACAGCAGTGGACAAGGGAAGGGCTAGAGGTGTCATTTACCTGCATTTCTGTAAGGCTTTTGGCACAGTCCAGTCATAACACCCTTTTCTCTGAAATGGAGAGATGGATTTAATGGGTATGCTGTTCAGTAGATGAGGAATAGGGTGGGATGGTCATATCCAAAAAGGAGTGGTCAGTGGTTCAATGTCCCAACAGAGATTGGTAAAAAGTGGTGTCCCTCAGGGACCACCTCCATATTGGGACCAGACTGTTTAATATCCCCTTTCCTCTGCCATGGCAGGCAGTTTCAAACCATATGACCTTTAATTTGAACCACTGAGATTATCTCAGTTGGTTACAGCATAATGCTAATAACACGGAGGTGGTGTGTTCGATCCCCATATGGGCCATTCACTTAAAAGTTGAACTTATTGGTCCCTGTGGGTCTCTTCCAACTCAGAATATTCTGTAATATCTCCATCAAGGATATCAGAAATACACAGTGGGATCAAGTGCACCCTCAACAAGTTTTCAAATGACACACCTGAGGGACCTGGACCAGCTCAAGTGGGCCCATGGGAACCTCATGAGGTTCAACAAAGGCAAATGCAAGCTGCTGCACCTGGGTCAGGGCAACTCTAGATATCAATAGGGTGAAGGGATTGATAGCAGCCCTGCAGAAGACTTGGTGGTGCTGGTGGATGAGAGACTGGACATGAGCTGTCAATGTGCACTCACAGCGCAGAAAGCCAAACGTGTCCGGGGCTGCATCCAGAGCAGGGCCAGGGAGGGGATTCTGCCCCTCTGCTCTGCTGAGACCTCACCTGCAGCACTGCATCCAGCTCTGAAGTCTTCAGAACAGCAAAGGTGTGGACCTGTTGGACTGGGTCCAGAGGAGGGCCACAAAAATGATGAGAGGAATGGAAGGTCACTCCTGTGAAGACAGAATTAAGGTTGCTCAGCCTGGAGAAGGGAAGGTTCCAAGGAGATATTTTTGCAGCTTTTTAGTACTTAAAGGGGGCTTATGAGAAAGATGGTGATGAACTTTATAGGGCCTGTTACAACAGGACAAGGGTAATGGTTTTAAACTAAAGAAGGGCAGATTCAGACTACATATAAGGATGACATTGTGAAAGACTGGAGCAACATAGGTTGCTCAGAGAGAGGGTAGATGCCCCATCACTGGAAAGATTCAGGGTCATGTTGGATGGGACTCTGAGCAACCTGATCTAGAGGAAGATACCCCTGGTCATTGCAAGGGGGTTGTACTAGATGACCTCTCAAGGTCTCTTCCAGCCTAAACTATTCTATGATTTTATGAAATAGATTTATTTCACAGGATTGTAATACAGCTTTGGCTCAGTAAAGGGAATACAGAGAACAGTGGCAATAGAAGAACATACCAGGCAGTTAGGAGCAGAGGTCTGCCTCATGTTGGCTCTAGCAGTGTTTCCCAGCATGCTCTCACAGGGCAAGGGTAGGTGAGGCACTGGCCTCACACAACACTCTCCATGAAAAGGGCTGGGGAGCCAAAGTGACTCTACCCTGGCAGCAAAGAGCTCATGGCTGCAACACCTGGCATAGGGGAGGCAGCCTGACTGTGCAAAAGGAGAAGAGCAGGTTCAGACCATCCTACAGCTGGTCTCCTTTGCTTTTAGATCTTTGGCATGCAGGGTTGCTGGGATGGGCCTAGGTCAATGGAAAAACAGAGTCACAGTTGGGGCAATGGGACTGGGCTGAGAGGAAGAGAGAAGGTTGGAGGAGGGTGCACAGTGGTGCTGGAGTCAAGGGCCATGGTGCATAACACGAATAGAGTCCAGCAGCCAGTGCTGCTGCACTTGGACGAGGTCAGGGCTCCTGCCTCTTTGAAAGGACAGCAGGAGAAGAAGGTGGGAGGGGATGCAGGGAATTTGCAGAAGAGCTTTTCCAGAGGCTCTGATTAATTGTTTGGCATCAAAACCAATTTAAGCAATCTCTGCCCCAGGCATAAAAAACGGAAAATCACAGGGTGGGGAACTGCAGCAGGGATGGGCAAAGACAATTGAGCCAGCTGTCATCAGAGCAAACTGGCTGAACTACCATGGGAGGATGGTGGTGTCAGTACAGTACAAACCGGTCACCAGTAGGTCAGAGATTTATTTAGAGGGCAGGGGAAACCCTCTCCTGGAGGGATAGCTGCAGGGCAGGAGCAAGGGCAAGCACAGAGAGCATCTGGGGGCCGGTGTGCTTTGCAGCCAGCCTCAGGCAGTTTGGGAAGGCACAGGAAGCTGGAAACAAAGAAAAGCAGGTAGGCTTTTCCCTGCAGAAAGGGTTAACTGCGACCCTACTAAACACAGCTGCCTGCTCTGCTGAGGCCACAAAATGCAGCAGGCACAGGGAGGCTGACTTGGAGAAACAAGTCACTAAAGCTGTCACTTTTTCATAATGCCATCTACTAGGGATAATTTAAAGAAGGCACTGCAACTGTCAGGGACTTTACCTTGGCAGTAACAGAAGTTAGGGATATTTCAGAGGAGAGTATTCATAATGAGGGTTGAATGAGAAGAAATATTTCAGCCAAACACATCAGTCACAACTGGTCTAGCCTGCTGAGATGATCAATAGCTTAGTGCTAGTGAAACCTTGGATCAGCTCCGACTCTTTGATTTACAGCTGCCCTTGGTGCAGCCTGGACAGGGACTGGCACATTTATTCCCAACCCATCTGGCTGCCAGGGCACTGCAGCAACAGGACAGAGTTGCCAGATGCACCTTACCAGGTCCTGCTACCACGAAGGAAATGTCCAGCCAACCCAAACCCATTTACAGCATGGCCACACACAGAGTTGTGCTGGCCTACAAAGGACTGCAGACAACCCATTTCTTCATTGAAACCTTGCCCACTTTCCCAGGATGAAAAGAAAAGGTCATGGAACTAATGTTCTAGAAAAAACTAACTGCTGGAATAGAACTCACTGTTTATAAACTTGTGAGCAGGAAAAGAAAAACCACAGAGAGAGCTATCATCATATCCCCATTGGGATTTTGCAGGTCTGCATTTTATCATAGATCAAGAAAAACTACCCCTCCTCCATCTGAGGAAAACGTATCTACCTCGAGGTGTTTCACAAGTTTTTTGGCATTCAGCATAGGGCTATTTCAAACGATCACTAAGGAGGTAAGACACAATCAAGTGTAATTATTAACTGATCTCCATGCATAATCAGGTTATGGTGTGTGATCCACAGATGTCCCAGATGAAAGTCAAGTCTCAAGTTGTTCCATGAAACACAGTCCTGGAAGAGAGGCAGCTGTATCTCCACACCTGGAACCACCACTCTGCTTGTGCCCCTGGGCAGACTGGGGGGTGATCCAGTGAGGTACAGCCTGAGCAGCCACCTTCCTGACCCTAAGGAAACAGCTTCCTTAAATCTGCAGAGACAGTAATATACACTAATATACTATAGTTGTGTAAACTCTTTCCTTGAGCTTGCTGGTACACATTCGGAAGACTAGCAGCAATTTCTTTTCACAACACTGATTAAAAAAGAAAATGTGCTGTGAAGGCAGGAAAGATCAGGAGTTTGCCAGTGGAAGAGAATAGACAACAGGGCTCAGCTTAGGCCCTCATGCAGGGAGAGAGCTGACTCTAGGTATTTTCTCTCTCCTGTTGCTCATGCTTGCTCCCTGTTAGGGTTTTACTAGTCACAAATTAAACCAACCCACCCAAGCCCTCTTACAGCATGGACACACACAGAGCTGCGCTAGCACCTGTAAGAAGTGTGATACAACAGCATGAGGAAAAGGGCACCCTGCAATACCTGCTCCTAAGGACACGTGCTCTTTGTTCTGCACCTTGGAAGAGTAGTTTCATTATATAAAAACAGTGAGGCTAATCCATCTGTAAAAAGACAACAAACAACCCCCCAAAACTTAGCTCTGCTGGAGTCAGTGTATCCATGGTGGTGAGAAGTGGCCCAAAACAAGAAGCACACAAGACAATACAGCTGTTTTGCACTGCATCCACCTCTGACTTTCATGTTCCCCTGCTTTCACAAGCACACCCCTCCCACAGCCACATACTGCCACTGTGCACTCGGAGTTACCTGTGTATCTCCATTAGAGTATGGACAACAGAATTAGGGCATCAGTGCCCTGGATGGGAATGAGGGGTGTCTAGGTGTTATGTGCACTTTGGATGTAGCGTCTCTACTTGAAAAAGTTTTTTGTAAGTTCCTGCCTAGCATTCACATATAGACTCTCACTTCACTAAGAATGGTTAAAGTGTTTGCCTTTTATTCAGAAGACTCCCTCCATTTCCAGTAATACTTTTCCATGTCCTTGAAGCCAGACTCTAGTCTCGTAACAGCACCATCAGTCTACCACAAAGAGCAAACAAATCAAAACCAAAAAAGTTCCATAATGTGATACAGTATAAAGAAACAAATACAGCTAATACATCAGAGAAACAAGCATCTACATAAACTTATGTAAGCTGCTATAAAACTGGCAGTATGCAATTACAAGATTGGTAAGATTACCAGGTCTGCTAGATGTTTAAACAAGTCTACATAGGCTGTAACTGTATTCTTGTGCTGTTTTTAGGCATGAGTTTGCACTCAGAATCTAGCTACCTCATTTGTTCACACTGGTGGGCTTTCATACAATTCCCCTACAGCTAGAAACGTGTATGCAAGCGTCTCCAGCTACCTGCCCAGACTCAAGCAGCACTTGCAAAGCTGTGAAGATGTATGTAGCCTATTGCTATCTCTTCCCTATGAATATGATATTACAGAGTTCATCTGCATATGCCTGGTTAAGAAATAAAACAGTCAGTTGCGTACTGTAACACCTTAAGTGACATGGAATCTTAGATTTTAGAAAAATATTTTAATCATCTGTTCACAAATAAAAACTATTGCTATTACAAAACTTCTTGTAATACTAGAATACCTAACTTGGAAAGAGTTTTGTTCTTATTGCTGGTGTATTTAGTTTTCAGGAGCTGTGTCAGCATTAAGATAGCAGTGGGCCTCCCACTTGTTATAGTCAGCTTGTAAGGGTACTCATAGGAAAGTGTATCTTCCTATTTAATCCTCACACAATTTTCACATGTTTAGGCTGCCCTGACATTTCCCAGACATGTACATACTTGACATCTGACACTATGCATCAAAATCTCACCCAACTTTGTTTCATACAGCAAATTTCATTTGCAGCCTTTACATAAACATTCACTCCAAAAAGAGTGAACATTAGCATTGACACCACCTTAGCTACTTGAAAACCCTATAACTGTGTTCTGGCAGCTATCAGATATTAACTCATTCATTTCATTTTGTTTGGTTTCTTCCTTATTCTCATGGTTGGGTTGCTGTTTCGAATTTCCAGCTCTTTTAGACCTTCTGAGGAAAAACTTTGTCAGTAAGTAACACAATTCAGCCACATTTAAAAGAATGCAAATGCTGGACACAGCAATCATGAAAATAGTGAACACCGTCTTCTCAGTAGGTCGGGAAACAAAGCAGTCCACAGTGTTGGGGCAGGGCCAGGCATTGCACTTCATTAAGCGAGGCATTCGGAACCCATCGTACATGAAATAAAACGCGTACATGAAGACGGCTTCAAAGATCAGTCTGAAGAAGATGCTGCTGGTGTACGTCCACCACAAGGAGCCCTCGATACGAAACCTCTGCTTCCTGATTTCTTCCATGTCCTTGAATTCACATTTCTGGTCTCCTTTTCTGAACTGCCTTTTCTTCTCATGCCTCCTGTAAGCCACGTGCATGGCCACCAGCAGCGCGGGTGTGGAGACAAAGATCAGCTGCAGGGCCCAGAGTCTGATGTGAGAGATGGGGAAAAAGTGATCATAGCAAACATTTCTGCAGCCAGGCTGAAGCGTGTTGCAGACAAAGTCATCTTGTTCATCTCCCCAGACTTTTTCTGCAGCCACAACCAGGATCATGATACGGAAGATGAAGAGGACTGTGAGCCATATCTTCCCGATACTGGTGGAGTGCTTATTTACACCTCCCAAAATGGTATGCAGAGCTCCCCAATCCATTGTCTTCTTTCAATCCTCTGGCCTACGACAAGACAAATAAACAAAACTAAGATTAATCAAGACAGGAAATAAATACCAGCAAGCATGTTGTTTAAAATAAAGGCAATACCATAATTGTAGCACATCCACTGGCTGTGGTAGCGTTTTGTTGACACCTATAACTAGTCATAAATAATAACCTAATCACATATCAGCAGGTAATAGTTCACACTGGATTACACACATGGCACCACATTCATTTGACTCCTAGGTGTATTTGCCAACGCCACATTAAGTAAGAAAGACAGATGGGAAAATGATGAACACAGCCTTAAATTAAAAGATACAACTTCTAGTAGCTTGATAAGAGTAACAAAATAATAGAAGATATCAGCCAAAAGTAAGGTAGATGTTATGTTAAATAGTAATATGTTAGATAGAATTCCTATATAAATCAAGGCCAATTGATTTATCCTTATCTTCAGAGTGTAAATAATGATTTGAGTACATTCCAGCAATAAAGACAGACCTTGAATAACTGCTGCTGATGCTCTGCACCTTCCATGAGAAGGTCTGGATAACCTGTGTTCACCAGTTTAAAAAGTGTGACTGCATTCTTAGTCAAAGCAAACGCCACACTAGCTTGAAGCAATGAAAGTATAATCTTGGTCATTATCCATCTCAAGCTAGACATTTAAAATCAATGCTTAAGTTTCAAAATTGCTTTTCTTTCCACTAGCTACAAAAAGGGTCTAGGGTAACTGGATAAAGACTCCTTCATTGTGAATGCCTGTCAGGTTGGGCTTTTCCCCCCCTCATAACACAGACTTCATAAGTCCTAGATTAGAGGAGACATTTCAGAGGTTGGGAGAGTGCTGTAGTCGACAGCTGAAGACTTCAGACAGGCCAGCAGTAGCTCAGAGACTTTTTCAACAGAAGCATGTAATTTCCAGCAGGTGAGTTTCAAAGTGCTATGCCTGTAATGAATTAAGGATTTCACCTTTTGGTCTCCTCAGGAACACCACAATTGTCTGTATTTTCACAGCTTCCACAAACAGCATTCAGAGGCACTTCAGCCCGTCTTCCCCCCACCCCTCCACTTCAGATGGATTTACACAGTTAGCTTGCAAGCTACTGTGTATTCAAGAAGTTGGCATTTCTTGTGCCCATCTGCCAGGACCCTCTAAGAGTGTTCACAGATCTCTTCGCTCTGAAATTGCTCATGAAGGTTGTTATTTCACACCTTTGTTTATTTGTTTGTATCTCAGAGCCCATATTTCTTTGGCATTTACAGCACAAGGCACCAATAAGCAAAATCATCTTTTCAAAGTTGCTTTAAAGAGCAGCTACTGGCAAAAAGGTTATCATACAAATCACAAGATTTTCCTGACTCTGAGCTGGATCACACTGCATGAGGAAGAAAATGACAACACTATTTTGTAGTTGTCTTCCACGTCACACTCCCATTCTGAGTAATGTCAAAAACCTTCCTGGTTTATAGTGAGTTACATATAATCAATTGGCCACATACTTTGACTGAGTATCAAAGTACACAACAGCTCAGAGAAAATGAGGACACTCAATTGTTACACAACACAACAGTATCTTTTCCTTTTGTTACTGGGATTTAAATTTAAATCTCCCTTCACTAGTTCCATAAACTACATTTCCCTCAGATCCTGCTGGTTGACTGTGTGGCGTTATACTCCAGGAGATGAAAACCAAGGGGAAGATCCAAGATCTCCTTCAGATTGGACAGAACTTTTCCTGAGCCTCCTTCAGGATGCACAATCTATATGGGCTATTTTCTCTGTATGTGACTGAAAACAGTACTGAAATAGACTTACCTTGCTATCCTGCTAGATTTTGTCCAAGAAGATAGACTCTTTTTTCATTAGCATACAGTTACAGAGTCTCTGTAGGTTAACAACCCTCTGAGGACACAGGAAAGACCCTTAATACCAGAGATCCTTCCTAAACGTATCAGCAGGATTTTTAACTGTTTCCATGCCTTTTTCTGTCATATGATTGATGCAAATTCTTTCAGAATTTGCCTTGGCAATTACTGCATTGTTAAACAGAGGGACAGTTACAACTTTTTAGCATTCTCTGTTACTATTACACACATACGGCAATTACAGTACTTAAAAAATGACACCATAACTAAGTATTATGACTAGGAATACTTATGAACATTTGAAAATAAATCCTGTAGAAGACTGGCACCATGCAAACTGGTATTACACACATTATCCATGTATCCTGTAACTCCAACAGAGTCCTTACTTTCTTCTCAGTCATTCCATCTTCTCCCTGCCTGTCAACCATCTTCTTAGAGCAAAAAGGTTGTGAAGTGGAACCTGTGTATCTGCTCCTCATAAGCCCTGTTTCTTTGCTTCACATTTCACTGCACACTCATGGTGCTGCCATTTTGTTATAACTTCACATGGATTTGTTTCCTCCTCCCTGTGCAGAGGGAGATTCAAAATACAAGTTCCCCAGTGTGTCAAGAAACTCTCCTAGTCCCATTTTCTCCTAAGATCACACTACAGTTCATCTCCTGTGCCTTTGGGAAGCTGTATTATAAAGCAGGTGACTTGTCCATAAGCTCTTCCCAGGACTAGTATGTTTTAGTTAGTTTGGGGTTTTTTAAACCTGATCCATTTCACCAATCTGTTTAAAAGCAGAGACCCACAGATCATCTTCATTAAAAAAACCAAACCATAAAACAAACAATAAAACAACTGACCCCCCAGGCTGCAAATTGCAAAGCATGGGTAAGAATGAGCAGTCACTGGGAAAGAGGGATTGGCAAAGCTTCAATGCTGAAGATAATACACACTCCTCTTCTGGCTTGCTCCATCTTCTCTGAGAGTATATTGTGCTTGTTGAGTCAAAAAACTGTGCTTCAATTCTAGCAAAGACATGTCTGTATCTGGATCAAGAAAGAAGAAAAAGCCACCACACTTTGAAGACACAGTCTTTTGCCCAGAGTCTCCTGGTGACCCTCCTTTCCAAAAAAGCCTTTGTCTTTCATATCTGCCCAAATACTCCTCCCTTCAACCGTTCCCACAAACCTTACCAAATCTTCCAGCTATCTCTTCAGCTCCTCCTGCCACCATCCATTGCTCTTCCCACTGCTTGCCGAGCAAGTCACCAACCTTTGCTCCTTGCTTACGGCTTCTCGGGCTTGTTTTGATGTTGGAGGAGAGTCATATGACTTCTACATTATTCCAGAGTGCTACAGGCACTGATCAGACATCACTGAAGTCTCACTATCTGCCCCCTGAATGATCTAAGATTGTAGTGCCATATCCAGGCAAGCCTGAATGCCATCCAAATACTCTGGCCACAGTGTTTTCTGCTACTAGCTGGCTTTAAACAGTTCTCCTCCATGCAACTTAGAGGATCCCATGAAGGCAAATCAGACAGCCAAAATGTCCACCCCTCTCCAACAGGCACAGTGATCCAAGCAGAATTTAAGTTAGCCAAGTACAGCCCTTCACACTGTTAAAGCCACCAGTGCAGATCACTCCAGCAAAACACCACATCAGGGCTATCTGTGCTGATGTGACAGCTCATTTACTCTTTACTCACTCAAAGGCTGGAACCTTCATCATAGCTTCTTATCTTTCTTTCAAATACTTGCTTTCCTTTTCACTAGCATGTAAAATATTAACTGTCTTGCTACCAAAGGAGAAGAAAGCAGGAAAATTACATCCCTTTAATGGTTGGTAAGTCCTATTTTTATAGAGCCAGTCCAGATACCATCTCTGTGAGCAAATCCTGCCAAATGCTAACAGAAATAATAGACAGCCAAGGACTTACCTAGTTTGCTGGTACAGAACACTAAAGACATGAAAGCTTAGGTGGATTTTGGGGAAAAAATGTAAAGTAGGAATGAGGAAAAGGATTGGTTATAAAGGAGGAAACTGGGAAGAACAGAAGACAGCTGAAGTTAGTGAGGTTGAGTAACTAAGCATTTAGAATAATTTCTAACAGGGGAGTGCATTAAGTGTTAAATTCTCCTTCACAAAAACTGCAACTGGGCATGAAAACAAGCTTTTCCAAGTCTCCACACATCTGTTCTACTACCAGCAGCACCTTCTGTTTCATTTCAACAATTAGAGGAGCACACTACAATATGGTTGTTACAGTTAACAGTTAAAAACAATCATAAAAGATCACCTTGCTTGACTGGAAAGTTAAGTTACAGGGGAAACAGCTCTGTATGACCACAGAACATAGCCACATAAACAGGTGTTTCATCTGGGGTTTGGTTTTTTATGTTGTTGTTGGTTTTTGGATTTCTTCCACTAGTAAGCTGGACAGACAGAAGCAAGAGAAGAACTACAGTTTAGCTCCTTCTGTAGTTCCACAGCTTATGGGCAGTATTTTGAGCTCTGTGCTGGCATGGTTAGAATGCCCTCTACTTTAAAGCTAGCTCCTGTAAGCCTACATTAAACCACAATCACAGCATGGTGCATACACCCAGTGAAAATCCCTACAATTTACAACACCAAGGACAATCACTGAGCTCCCCTGTTTATGAGTGCAGCTGGCTTGTTAACAGACACCATTCTCCTTTGTTAGAGACTGTTACACTGGAAAATCATTGCCCAATGGCTAAATCCACACCTGGAATATAGTGAAGGTGTAAAAGCAACAGAAGATGTCTCTATCACACACGTATCTGGTGCTTGTGCTATACGATATTATCAAGCAAAAAAAAAGTAGTCATAAGCAAGTATTACAATATCTGCTTATGCTACAGGAACATCAAAGAATCCCATTCAAGAAGAGGTCAGACCCCTAATTTATGCATAAATCCAGACTAAGACTATACCTTTCTCACCTTCAATTTGGATACCTATTTATTTGGGGTACTGGATTTACACAGAAATTTAATGGGTGTTTGCAATGACTCCACTTCTATCAGTATTTCAGTGTACAGTGTACTAGGAGTTACCAGTTTGGTGTGACATTCCACCACTTTCAGCAGTGCCTCCGGATACTGATAAAAGATCAGCAGACTGCCAAGACAAAAGTCACTTTATCCCATGTGGGAATGTGTTAACCAAGATAATCTTTAAGCAAAAAAGCACTGGTCTCAAGTGCCCCTGTCTACTCCCCCAAGCTGGGGACAAAGGTAACTCACATACCTGAGAGTAGCAGTTTAACACAGAACTTTTGCCACAGAAAAGCTTCAGAACATCTAAACTAACATTACCACACAATCAACCAAAATTATTTTAAGATCCAACCTAGCACAAGAAGTACTGCTGCATGTTGAGGTCCAACATGCATTCAAATGTGCTGCTGAGACAACTTTCCCTTCAGGTGTTGATCTCAACAGCTGCACTGAAGCAGTGGCTCATAGGGGGAGCTGATAACCAGCATGGAGGTGTCCTGGAGCTGCATAATGCTGTGTCATTACTCAGATTTGAAGAGCACACTAGTCTGGGTTTCAGCAGTTTTGCATCTGCATGCCTCCACCCTGCCAACCTGGCCATCTAGTTTACAGCAGGCACTTAATTTCCAGTGCGTAGATTTTGTTATTCCTATTGCTGAGTTAGTTTTGGTGCTGTACTATAAGAACAGCAGCACTGTCAAGGTTGAAGCAAGGAAGCTTCTAATAAATACAGATTAACATCTTCCAAAAGACAGCATCCTTTTATTTCACCAAGAAAGGCTGGTACACAGGCTACAGCAATCAGACTTCCTACTTAATTTGTCAGTCTGCCCTATGCCTCAGTTTCCCAGACATTAAACTAGAGATAACAAAAATCTCACCATCTCGCAGGGCTGTTCTCCTCGAATGCTCTACTGCAATTACAAGCTTCACAGGCTCAGCGGACCAAGAGAGATAAGTAACAGTTCAAAGCTGGAAGTACAGAGCCTGAATTCAATCATCCAGAATATTCCTGACACCTGAAAAAGAATTCAGCTCTCTACATTGCTATAGCTTTAATGCAGAGTTCAAAATGCAGGAAGACAAAGCTTTGAACTTAGACCTTGGCAACTAAAATCCTTTAATAGGTAGCTTCCAGCTATTTTAATTTTACAGCAGTATATTAAAAACTTCAAGGAGTTTTATGCAGTTGAAAGACTTGCGAATATCAATAAATCTGCTTCTTTCCTAAAAAGCTGAAAAAGATCAAAGGAGCAGTCTAACAATCACAAAAAGCCCGTGTAATTCTCTCTAGTAGCTCTTAAACTTTGTTCTGAACACCTATCTCCAGATCAGAGTGGAAACTGGAGAGGAGAAAAGCCACGACAGAGGGATTACAGTATATCTGATTTGACACAAGAACAGGCGAAGACTAATCGGGAACAGGAAACCTCTGACAATTGCAGGTCTGAACACTACAAGCATTGTTCTTTCCTTCTACTCAAGTTTAGGAAAACAGGAGGCATTCTTTGCTCTAATTAAACCCAGCAGGAAATCCAGAGAAACCAAACAGATTAGGACCCAATTTGTATGTAGTTAAATGTTATTAAAAAATTATGTTATTTAAATATCCAGAGCATTTAAGGATTCAGTTTCTGCCCACAATGACACCCTTCTGACTGTCCCATACTCATGCCCTCACATAAGTTTTAAGGCATTTTCCACGGATGCTTGGAAACATCCATACCTATTTCACCAGTCTGCAAATGTACCTGGAGATTACAATCTTGTACATTTTTGTTCCATCTCTGCACAAAATTCATTCCACTCGTACGAAACAAAGTCAGAGGTCACACTTGAAGGCATAACAAGACAGCACTAGCCCTTTTACAGTTTAGTCTGTCTCAGCCATTTTCCCCTGTAAACCTTTCCTTCAAAGTGTGCTTAACACTTCTTACTTGGGAAGAAAGCCGAATACCCGAGGACTATGCCTCTGTTGATACAAGTGTCCCACATCCCGTATCTTAAGGAGAGTTTTAGAGATACTGTGCCCTCCCTGCTTCTGGTCACCAAAATAACTTTTTAGTTATGACCTTTTAATGTTAATTTTTTTTTAAAGCCTGTTACCTAATTCCTGTTTCCATCCCCCTACACCTAGGCAAATGTCTACATCCCCTCTACAAGTCGCTCCTTTCCTCTAAAATTAACAAGCCTTTATCTTCTTTCACACACAAAACTCATACCCTTTTGGAAACACTAATTAAACTTATAAACACTAACATTTTACAGTGCACTGCAGCTTTTCCTTGAGCATGTATTTTGTTATTTCATTCATCAAAAGTAAAGTCAAAAGTAACTTTTTCCTTTTTAAAACTCTATTACAGGAAGAAATGCAGGTGTGAGATAAGGAATAGAATTAGTTTCAACATTCTTTTATCAACTAATAGGATATGTGCTTCTCTTTTTCCACATTCCTGCTGTTTTGACAGCAAGTTATCTCACCTGATATCATCACTTCAAGCTTTTCCTTACACAAACTGGTGTTTAGCCAGGCAAGAGTCACAGTTCTCCTTTCAGATACCTCATCAGCTATCATTAAGTAACAATTAAAATCAGCAAGGAACAGAATGAGGGAAAACATCGAAAAAAACCCCAACCAGCTTCAACCCATGCTCCTATTTCACACGGTGTCCAGGACCACTGATTTAACTGGAACAGCTCACAAGAATCAACTTGTAAAAGCATCCTCCTTACTCACAAGTACCCACCAAGGTTATGCAATGATGGTTATGAACTTGTTTGTTTCCTAGCTATTAAGATAGTCTGCTATACATTTTCCAAGGTACAACTGCTTTTTTTGCACAAAATAAATGAGGCTGCCCAAATAATCTACCTGAGTTGTGCATCAAGGGATGCACAACAGCAACACTGTCAGAGGCTTTGGAGGCCCAGCTTCAGCAAATTGAGGGAACTGGCCCTGTCAGGACAGAATCAATTTCTCCAGAGAAGTATGCTAATTCATGGGGTTTTACTGTTCCATTTTTAAGCTCTGAGATATGTAATCCTAATTATGAGGTTTACCAGTCTGGGGACCATCTGAAGTGTCCCAGAAACCCTGACACAAGCCATACAGATGAAATCTCTCTGGAAATGTGCTGAGAAGCCCACCTGGAAATGTACATTGCAATGCCTGGTTGAAACATGGAGGTACCGTCTTCTCCCAGGCTGAGGCTTGTCCCACCATTGCCTTGCTCTCCAAGGCAGATCTAACCCAATCACATGCCCGTCCTTTTGCCTACTGTCTTTCCTCTGGGGCACTTCAAAGGATGTATCTGGCAAGTAGGCTTTCCAGGCTGAGCAGTGGAGGCCAAGAAACGTTAAAAATTACGTAACTCCTTTAGCAAAATTAAGGACAAAACCCTATCTTATTCTGCTTTTGACTCAGTGTACACACATACGCTGTGGTGATCCCAAACCAAATCCAGACCCAAACCCTCACAGTATTTCATCCAGAACACAGCCATTAATCAGCAAAGTTATAAACCCTGGGTTTAAAAGAGCATTCTTAAGACAAAAGGCCACTTCCTTTCTGTAACCCTCTGCCTGTTGTCTCAAGAGTATTTCCAGATTACATGGTAAAAACTAATGGGGTATAAGACAAGGAAATAATTTCCTCTGTGGAGAAGAGGGCGAGATTCTTCAACATGAGAGACCGTGAAAGTAACACCCAATCTAGGAAAGCCTGATGACAGAAAAGCCAGTCATGCCCACCTACTAGCTAGTACCAGGAGCTAAGCAAGCACTCCTGCCCTTACTCCAGCATGTCCTTCGTGTTTAATTTAAGGCCGTAAGTACTCATTCTTTGTGCGATCTTATCCAACCCCGATACGCTGAAATATATTTATTTCTGACTCACATCTCATTGCCTATTCCCCCTGTAATTCTAAGGAATGTTTCCAGTGTGTGATCAGACACTCACAGGACCTGTCAGTTTTACTGATGCAAGCTGTTTACCTTCCCGCAACTCTCTTAACATCTGTAGGCGTGTCGCAAATTACCTGTAATTGCAGGAGCCTTGATTTTGCTTGGTGTCGTAGCTGGTCGTACGTACTTCACATAACGCGCTCACAGCGAGCTGCTGAGAGGCCAATAAAGATTTCGCTGTAAGTTACACGCGTAACCAACAGAGACACGAGCATTCCCAACCAAAACTGCTCGCGGGGTTCGAGCACGCCCCGTGACGCTCATGCTGGGGAAGGGAAGCGGAGAGCGCCCATGCCGAGCAGGGCAAACCCTGCCGGGGCAGGGTGGGCAGCGCGCACGGCGGCTCCGCGCCCGGCCCCGCTCCCTCCCCGGCGGGCAGCGCCACCAGAGGTCCCGGCTGC
>VYXD01015336.1:22402-105158 GCA_013397195.1 Hylia prasina
TTCCAGGTGAGCAGGAGAGAGCCAAAATAAAGGGTGGGAAGGGCTTGTGTCCCTCTTCCCGCCGCGAAGGGGCTGGTTTGGGGTTGCAGGGGGAGACCCTGAGGGGAAGGGAGATCAAGGTAACAGCAGCTACGTGCGGGCGGGGTTTCAGGGGTAACTCATATCTATTTAAGATAAGGGCCGTGTTTCCATCTTGAGGAATCCAGGTATTCAGAAGGGCCTTGGGACGGAAAAAAGCCAGGTCTTTTCTCCTGGAAATCATTAAAAGAATTACTGGCCAAACACAGAGGGAAGAGCCAGTAGACTCTGGCTTTTTGGGTTTTGTTTTCCAAGCGCGATTGAAATGCTACAGCAGTGCCCTGCAGACTCGCAGGCTTTCACGGAGCCGTGCATATTTGCCAGCGCAAAGACCTATTTTGGAAAGTTTTCTGTTTCCAAGGAATAGTTGCTGAGGAAACAATTCACTTTAGGTTCAAAAATCCCTGCCCAAAACTGTGCACCCCCTCTTGCAAACAGGCACATCAAACTAAATAAATGGTCTGTAAACCTCTTAACTAAATTTCCTAAGAAAATGTATACCACAGCTAGACAAACAGGACATTTGCTCAGACTTCAGGTGAAAAACTCAAGTGTTTGTGTGTATTTGGAGTATAAGGACTCAAATGATAAATGATTTCCAATGAAATTCTACTGCCTTGTTTTTCCACCTTCTAGAATACAAATAATCCCTGGGGAAATCTTTAGCAAAAATCAGTTATTTAATTTTGATTTCACATTCAGGAAGAAGAGGTAGGAATTTCTAGCACAAACAATCTAATACTTGAAAGATAAGAAATCTTTCAAGAATTTTTTTTTAAAAAAGTAGTTTAAACATTAGCCTCTGTGTCTCTGCTGCTCATCTTTCCTCCCACCCTTTCGTACCCTTGCAGTTACATCCATGGAACCTGTCCAGGGAAAATTTGTGTTGGAAGAGATCTGAGGAGGTTTGTAATCCAACCTATTGGTCAAAGCTGGGTCAGCTCTGGAACTGTTCATGAGTTATACCCCATCCAGAGGGAACCCAGGGAAATTGGTTCACTGCAGCAGGTGTAGGACCAGGCCCAAGGTGTATGATGTGATGCTGATTTAGACATGCAATAAATACCTGAGGGCTGAGTTTACCTGTGCTCATTGACTTCTGTGGGAGTTGGTTCAGATGATGTTCAAGGTCCATGTGTATGGCGTGTGTGAGGAAGGGAGGTGGCTCTGGGCTTGGCCATGCATCTGCACTTTCCTAAAGGGAAAGCCCATCTCCTAATGGAAGAAAAGCTTTTGAAGAGACATCTGGACCTCATATGTTGTTCTCTCTCCAGTCACCCTCCACCTTGATTCAGTGACCTTGAGTGACATATATCTTTTTAAGGTGCAAAATACTTTAAACATTGGGTTTTTTTAGCTGCAGCAGAGGATTTTAGGTTTTGTGCGGTTTTTTCAAGGCTGCGTTTGCCACTAAAAAGGGGTTTGGAGTTTTGGGTTTTTTTGCAGTAAGAGAAATATTGTGAAAACATAAATCAAAAATTTATGTCCCATGAGGAGAAGCTTGAGGGAGATGGGGGTGTTTAGCCTGGAGAACAGGAGGCTCAGAGGGGACCTTATTGCTCTGTACAGCTGCCTGAAAGGAGGGTGTAGTGAGGTGTGGCCTCTTCTCCCAGGCAGCCAGCGACAGGAGAAGAGGACATAGCCTCAAGCTGCACCAGGGGATATTGAGGTTGGGCATCAGGAAGAATTTATTCACTGGAAGGGTGGTCAGATATTGGAAGAGGCTGCCCAGGGTGGTGGAGTCACCACCCCTGGAAGTGTTCAAGAAACGACTGGACATGGCACATAGTGATGTGGTTCAGTTGACATTGTGTTGGTCGAAGGTTGAAATCAATGACCTTGAAGTTCTTTTCCATGAAAAGCTAGTGGAAACAAGGCCCTATGTGTCTCATTGCTGCCTAAAGGCAGATAAGCCTAATGGAGGTAAGCCAAGGGCAGAGTGGGAGCTCTCTGAGCTGCCTTGTATCAGGTCTTCACTGCACCTGCCTTTGGGAGTGTCACAGTTGGAGGCCAACGCTGGTGTTTCTCCCAAGGTAGAAGCACTCAGTTTTGACAGCAAAGTCTTAAACGATTTTCTGTGTTTCCAAAATTAGGTAGTATCAAACCTTCTATTCCTTAGGTAGTGAGGAGCAGGTGAATGAGTGGCAGGGAGAAACAGACCAGGTTCTCCTCTACTGGGTAATTTTTTCATCTCTCATCTGTTGAATGATATTTCTCTGAACCAGTAGCATCAGCACCCTCTTAGGTATTAAATGATGACTCAACAGACACCAGAAAAAAAAAGAAAGTCAGTGGGACATATGTTAGTGCTGGAAATTTAAGGACTGGAAGTCCTAGTCTTAATCACAGTGTTTTATCTTTATTTATGAGGGTAAAATGATATATATTTAGTAACTGACCACTTAGTAAATGGAGTTAAATTGTACTTATTCCTTTACAGATGAGGAATAGTTTATTTAGCTAGCATATAAAAATAACTGCTAACACTGTGAAAAATAAATACATGTGAATTGATTACTTAGAATTATAAGAGCCTTCTCTTGCAGTGCAGTATAATACATTTAAGTGTGGTTTGTTTATTGACATGATCTTAAGGTAAAAAGTGAGAAGAAACGGATGGATAAACATAAACCCTATCCATTACTGACAAATAAACAAAGAGGAAAATTAAACCTACAGGGTTCAGAAATTTTGTGTCACTAGATGCCTCACAAGATAATGCAGTTTGAATTTTTTTTTTTTTTTTAAGAGAGAGAGTTGTCACAATATCCTATTGAACAAAAGTAGCTTTAGATATAAACCCCAAATTTAGGATTAAGGTCAGTCTCTTTGATAGTGCATATCATCATCTAAAAGGTCAGAATCACAGTCAAGATCATAATCACAATAACTGACTGTCCTGTAGAGCATTTAAATTATTCTTTTTGAAATATTGGCATAGATCAAGTTTTTCTTCTGAGAACTAGTAAACCAGAGTCTGAAATGATTGAGTGAAATTTTCAAAAGAACTGTTGACTGAAATTTTAACCTGATTTTTATGTACTTCATTAGACTGAAGATTTGCACAAGAGCAAGTCCAACTGCTCAGTCTTTTAATATTATTCAGAAGGGATAAAAGAGGAGAAAAAACCCCAAACCCCAGGAAGTTTCTTTTCCATTTTTCCATGCTACTCAAACACTGTGATGCAGACTGGAAGCAGGAGGTTTTCCTTCTTGAAAATTTCTGGTTCCTCTCCAAACCTTCACATCTCTAATTAGACTCTTTTTGCCTTCTGACTTTTTCAGAGCAGGGAAAAGAAGATTATGTCCAGTCCTTCAGTGTGAAACTATTGTGCCAGTGTGTCTCAAAGTTCATGCTGTCTTGTAGCACATTTATTAGGGGACAACAGGGATACAGATGGTACTGATAATATATACTAAGTCTTGGGCCAAGCCCATCTTTGTTGTGTGCTGCTCAGGAAGCTGTTCTTCTTCAGCTTTTATTTTCAGTTTAATTTACTGGGCAGCATTCCTACAGGGATTGTGTTGGCCCTGATTTACACACTCTGGGCAAATCCTAGGACCTCATCTAGCCAGAGAAAACACCCAAAGAGTCATTTCCTTTTCAATATAATTACTTTAATGACAATGTGTAGTACGATAAAGGTTGCCCATGTAATATCCCTGTTTAGTAACCATTGCAGCACATCAGGTATTTGTACTGCCTTGAAAAGCAGTATGGTTTTTTCACCTGCAAGGGCCTTACAGGTGCCTGAGAGAGCAATTATGATTGTACTTCTCTTAAATTATGGGCAGATGGCTGTCTCCCTCATCTTTTTGACCTCATGTTGTCCTCGTCAATGAAACCTTCCCTTTTTTATTTTCAATTTAGTGATATGCATGAAAAGTCCCGAGAGAAACATACTGGCTACTTTCCTGCTAAGGTGACTTGGTGATCTTAGTGATGTCCCCTACTTGTGGAGATAGAAGAAGGAATAGAAGAGAACAAAAAAACCCCAAAAAAACTAAACCCAAAACCTCCCTCAATCCCAAATGATAAGGGGAACCAGCAAAAGGGGATGAAAATGGTTCTTAGCATTGCCAGTACATGACCAGCCTGACTCACACCAGTGCATATCATTTACACTTTTTAATGTCAAAGTGGCCATGGGCAGCTGTTGTAGTACATAGCCATGCTCTTCCAGGATGTCCTTGGAAATTGCCCCTCTCCTGCATGCTAGTTAGGATAGACTAACCCATTGTCAGGCACCCATCAAAGCCTCTCTATTTCTTAAGCTGACAGCTCTGGATATGCAGCATCAGCCTGATTTGACAGGCAGAGCTTTCTTCATCCTTAGGCAGCCCAGTAATTTCTGCAACACTATTGCTAATTTGGAAGCTGACAGTTTCCATCTCCCCACCCCTTTAGTTTATTACAAGCATTTCATCAGACTGGCTATAGACTGCTGTGTCCTTCTCTGCTCTGGGCAGAGGGGGACAAGCAAGGCTGTCAGCAGCAATGCTGTGTTGCTGTGGTGATGTTTCTCCTGGAGCAGGCGGCTGCAGCAAGTCCCCCACCCCGGTGGCACCTAGCCCAGGCTCTGGATAGACCCGTGGAGGCTTCCAGCTGATTTAATTGGTTCACTGTTCCCTGGTTTGATGTAATAAATTCATTGTTCCCCAGTTCAACTTAATTGAGTCATTGTTACCCGATTTAACTGACTGATTGCTGCCTGACTTGATTTAATTAATTACTGCCTGACTTGCTGAATAAGCAAGCTCCTGCTGCCAGCTGCCAGCACGGCTCATGGCTCCTAATCCGTAGTGTCTCTCAGCCCCTTGTCCTAGGCCAACCTGCACTTCTGTTCTACTGCCAACCTGCTCTCTGTTCTACTCTAGCCACATCCTCTGTTACCTGCCTGATTCCCTTTTCTATTCCTGTAGCTTGTCCCCTACCCAAAGAGATCCTCCTGTCTCACCCTCTAATTCTCCTTTCCATTCTCCTCTCCTTTTTCCTGTCTTTAGCTCTGTGACTACCTCCACTTTTCCTCCTGCAGTTCTCACCACCCTCCCTGCTTTGATTCCTCTAAAGCTTCTCTTGAGTTCCCCTGAAGGCTTTGCATTTCACTTGTTTTGTGCATGACAGATTGCCTTTCCTATAGTGGGATTTTTTTGTACCCTATTCTGCCCAGGAATCTTATGCAGGCATCAGCACTTGTCCAATGCTCTCTTTCTTTATCTCATTTCCACTACTTGCCTGTACTCATTTTTTCCCTCCTTTAAGGTATCATCCAGGAGCCCCTCCCATCTCTTGTGGCACGTTATCTAGCATCCTCTAGGCTCTTGGCTCTTTTTAATTTATTCCCTGCCCCAGATCCATTCACTTGCTTTGAGATTTCTGTGTCCGCTGTAAGGGTATCTTCCCTGATTGCTCCTTCTCTGTAGCCTGTTGTTTTCACCTAAGATGTTCTGATGGTGGTTCAGGTTTCTTGCTGACTCTCCACTTTCTGGCCTTACTTCATTTCCCAATCTCCCCAGATCTCTTTCATTTATCTGTGTTTCACTGTCTCCATTCAGCAGAAACATGAGATATAGGTAAATCTTGTCCTCTTTTCTCTGCTGTTCTGCTCCACATTTCCATCTAATGTCCAACTGGGAGTAGGCACACACTTGTTCAAGCATAGAATTACTGTTCTCCAAAGTAATTGTGTCAAGGTGTAAGTCTGAATTTTTATTAATGATCAGCATGAGCCCAGAGTTCTCCATGACCACTTCAGATCAGTGCATACAGGTGAGGTCAGCTTTGCCTGTGCTGTCAGTCCAGCATGCACAACATCTTGTGTGAGCAGATATCCCTCCTGGCTTTGCATTGTCCAGGCCGTGTTGGCCATGACATACTTCCTGTTCATCTGCACTCTATTTATCCATTTTTCATTCTCATATATTGGAAGAACGTCCTGGAATGAGTGTTTGTCTCCAGTGTAAGCACCATCATTCAGTTGCCAGCTGACATCTGGCTTCTGTATTCTGGGAACAGATATGGGGTGTGTTTCCCCTCTTTCCTCTGGCTCTCTCTTTTTCACTGGTGTGTTGATGTTTTCTTGAAGAGAGAATTTCATTGTCTACAAAGACACACCTCTCCCCCTCAAGTCTTTAAGGAACCTTCACTCATAGAATCACAGAATCATTTAGGTTGGAAAATACTTCCAAGGTCGAGTCCAACCTTTGACTGAACATCACTTTGTCAACTAAACCGTAGCACTATGTGCCATGTCCTGTTGTTTCTTGAGCATTTCCAGGGACGGTGACTTCACCACCTCCTTGGGCATCCTGTTCCAGTGCCTGACCACCCTTTCAGTGAAGAAACCTACACTGCATGTCTGAGGGTCTTCCATGTCACTTGCAGTGAGTTAATCTGTCTCTGCCTTTTTTCATGCATGTAAAAGCCACTGTATTCCTAGGGCGTTTTTTGTTCAAACCCTTCTGGGTTTCATATGGCAGATTCCATTGATTTCAAATACTTAAAAACCTTGGAAGATGCTTTAGGAGAGCTCAGTCTTTGGGTTTGGGGGTTTGTTTTTTTGTTGGTGTGTTATGGGTTCTTTGGCGTTTTTTTTTTCTTTTTTTTTTTAATTCAGTCATATTTCAGTTGATTTTTTTTTCTTACAGTCCCCTCAAACTGTGTCCAGTTCTCTTAAGTTTCTCCCAGCATGGTAGGCAGAATAATCTGCTTTTTTGTACCCTAGTTAATGCAACTCAGCCAGATTTCTGCTGCTCTAACATCCATTCCCCTCTATAGGCAATTCCCTTTGAATTCATCTTTGCAGTTCCTCTCCTGTTGTTGGCTTCTGCACATTTGCTAATTTACAGAGGCCATCAGACTTTGCAGATGATACCGATACTGGCAATCCCTCTCACATTACTGGGATATGAAGGTATGACGCCCAGTCCTGTTCCCATGAAAGCTGGTGCCAAACCTCCCATAAAATGTTATGAGAACAGGACTGGGCCTCAGAATCTTCATTCCATTCTCTGTGATGGCAATTAAAATAACATTAAAATTAGAAACAGAATTAGCCGGTGCCAGACTCTTCTTGTTATCTTCCAACTTCTGTGTTTGGTAAGACATTTTTCTGATAGTGATTGCATTCACGGAGCTGATATATACAAAATATGGATGCTCCAGGCTTTTCATAGTGTGGAGCATATGTTAAGAAAAATTGAGGACTGCCCTTCAGTGTACAGTCTGCCTTTCCATTTGTAATTGCAAAGCACTCCCATGGCAAAACCAATGCTGCATAGATGGTGAAACACTATTTGTGTCCTTTTACCTTTAGTTGGTGTGAAGCATTTTGTCTTTTTCTAAAATGTTAATGACTGTCTGAAGTTGTTCCCTTTTTCAGCCCCACCCTGCACTTCAGATAATACTGCCCCTTGGGAAAATACTGATATTAAGCACACTTCCTTCAGAAATGAAGTTGGATCTGTGGAAGTCTTTTCATCAGAACTTGCAATTGGTATCATTGCAGTGATATAATTGTCAATATAGTGGTGTCAGTATGCTCTAATAAATACGAGAGATAAAAACCCCCAAAGTTTTACAGGATTATTTATGCAAGTGGTTTTATCTCAAACTGAGAAATAAACACAAAATCAGATGTGTAGCCATTTTGATGCACTTGCATGCAGGGAAAATTGCAGTGCATTGTGAGATGCTCCTCATAATGCAGTCATGAAAGGCAGCACTGGGAGGTAGCTGAGGTCTCTTTTTTCCACATCTGGAAATCTGAAGGATTTTCTGTCTTCCTCTTTTTTAATCCTGTAGTTCTCCTTCCTCTGCATTTCAACTTACAGAGCTGTGGTGAAGGACAAGATGTTCCTCTGGATTGTCCTGATGGGAGTCAGGATCATTGGGTCTCTGTGTGACTTCACCCCATGTCTCCAGAGCTGTGGGGGCTCCCCTTATGCTAAGTAGTGTCAGCAACAACAGTTTTAGCCAAAACCTTCCTTTTCTGCTACAGCATCCTTCTGGTTTTCCTTCCTAATATCTTTGCCATATGATTTTTATAAACACAGGACGACTTCTAACATGCCAACCCATAGTTAACGTTAGCACAGGGAGCTGAAAAGTCCATATCCTACACACATAACATGTTAACAAAAAGCCCTGTCCCTCCCATGCATGCTAAGAATACCATCAGCAAATGTCACCAAAGTACGTTCAAGAGCTGAAAATTCTCCAGATAAATCATGTTGGTAATTATGTTCTGTGACTCTGGGCAGGGGTGGTTGAATAGCCCTAATTTGGAAAGTATTTGTTAGACTCTTCTGAAAGAAGGTCAACTTCCAAGAAGCAAGAGGCCTCATGAGGGGCATCTTGTGGACGCCACATTTCAGGGACTAGGTCAGGGGGTGCTGCACAGGTCATAGAAAATTAATGACTATAGATAACAGCAGAATTTAGACAAAGGCGTTTAACCATTTGTACCTGCTTCTATTTCACAGCTGGTAAGAGACATGAATTTGGGAAAGAATATATAAATACAAAGCTCTATAAATACACAAGTTCTCCGTTTGCCTTACTGGCCCAGTCAGGCAGAGTAAATATATATAACTCTCTAGTTTGGCTACTTCACTGTCACAGGATCCAGACTCACCACTAAAAAAATGGTCTTCCTCTAAAATTTGCCTTTTATTTTCTACTCCAACATTTTTTGCTAAGAAGTATTCACAATGTTTTATGCACCTGTGCAAAGAACAATGAACCATGTACAGGACAGAGGCTCTGTAAATTAACCCTTAAATGTGAGCTTGATAAGGGCCTACAGGATTTAGCCTTAGAAATGTGTGTGGGAACTTAAATGCAGCGCAAGAGTCAAAATTAATTAGCTGCCAAGTTCTCAAATGGCTTGTCTCCTTCAAATGTGTTGCTCTCTTCTTCCATGATTGTTCAGAACCTGCATAATTCCCCAGTGTCGCTGCTTTCACATATTCTTTATGCTTTTTTATACACTTTGGCTGTGGAAGGCCATGGTTTCTGTTGGCAAAAAGGATGATTATGGTTAAAGTGTATTTATGGGCCATTGACTTTGCCCCATCACTTGGTAACTACCACTGCATATTCACTTTCAGAGGTATAATTAGTCACGAGAAAGTAGCTTCAAGTATTATTGGTTACATTGACATTTTCACTTTGTAAATGATCATGTCTGAGATACGCTGTCATTTACCTTCCTATTGGAAGTGTCACAACTAATGTCAATCTTCAGAGCTCCAGGTGTATGTTTTCCTTGATGCCTCTGGGGTTGTGAGGGTCTGACATGGATATTTCCATAAATCCACAAAATCATTCACAGGGACCACTGAATAAGCCGATAACCTACCTACATGTTTGCAGAAACAAACCTTAATGAGTAAATGGCATCAATCTCAAGCCCACATGATAGAAATACATAGTGTTGGTGGTGTCCTCATGTGCCAAATATTCCTTAACATCTTTGGCCAGAGTGGAAAAATGGCTTCCTGCTGGTACAGAATGGAAATCTCAGCAGTAATTCACATTTTTCCTCATGACTTAAAGGACAGATTCTCCATTCATTTGCTGCTCTCTCCCAGGCTTCCAAGTTGAAAAAGGAGTAGGCTCTCCCAGAGCTTCCCACGTCTCCCCAGACAACTGGGCTAAGTATCTTATGTTGTCTTTATCTTAGGGAATGCTGGGCTTCCAAAACATGGCAAGCACTTTTCCCTTGCTGACTGTTTAAAGAACTAATTCACATTACCTTCTTCCTTACTCCCTTGTACCGTAGCAATGAAATGAGAGAGCAGGTAAGAGCATTAGGTTCAACTGTGATGAGGTCCAGGGGATCTCATGTCCAGGGGTCTCATGTCTCATACCCTCCCAAGCCCTCTGCTCCCACACATCCTGCTGCTTCTCACTTGGGGTGTGTCACCGCTCTTTGCACCTTCTAGGCCAAGAGCAAGATTTTTTTCCCTGTTCTCACAAGCATTTTGATTATCTAAGCAGTTCAGCAAGCAGAGGCAAAATAATAATGAGTTTCCATGAGTTACTCCAAATGGATTGTGAGTTTGATTTAATGATTTGCAACAATGGAGTGTAAGATTTTGCTGTATCAGCTACTGGATTAGAACAGGAGTCATTCCCAGCACGTGCCCACAGGAGGATCTCAAATGCAAAATGCTTTAATCACTCCTCACACAAGCTGAGTAAACTGGACTCTGCAACATGAGCAGAAAGCTAGCAGCATTTTTCTGCTCCAGCACCATTGTCTGCAGCCCCAGCTCTTGCCTAACTTTTGAAACAATTAAGTTAGAGAGACGGAGTGACTAAAGAAGGTCTTGACAAACTTCCCCTCTTCCTTACAGGAGAGAATAACTAACTTAGGCTGCCAGTCCCTGCAGAAAGAGAAAGGAGAAGGGGATCTTTCCAGCTTTCATCCCTCTTGTGATAAGCCTTAGATCCCATCAATTGAAGCCACTGAGAAAATCTTTCCTCTAGTGCCAGGATCCCCAGATGGGTAGTCAAGGCAGTTTTGTCAGAATAGTCCCAGTTCAAATCACAGCCTTTCTTTAATTTGGTCAGGTACAACTCATACCTCATGGCCTGTATGATATCCTATCTGAAGGGGTAAGAAATACATCCTTTGCCCCACAGGACATCATTACAGACATCCCATGGGGTGTCCTCTATCCCCTGAAGCATGTGGGGTGTTGTGAGAGACATGGCGCTGAGATCAGCCAGGAGCTATTAGCACCCCTCTGGCCAGTCTGCTGAGCCCATTAGTATTACCTAAGAGTTTGCATTCAGCCAACACTATTGACTTTCAGTGGCCAATGAGTGCCTCTCATCTAACTCCTGCTCAGCAGAACGGGATGGCCTCTGCTTAGCCAGTGTCTCCCATCAGAGACTGCAGTTAGGATTACACCCAGGGACAGCCGATCCCATCAAAAACCACCCCAGGCCACAGTTGTTCCTAGGTAACCATGGGCTAACATGCCAGCCTGTTCCCACTGTCCAGGTGCCCACCCAGCCCTCTCCTCTCTTCTTCACCAGCGTGGCCAGGGAGATGTCAGCTGAGTGGGCAGAAGTTGGGCAATGCAGGGCAGTCACACCCTCTGCTTTGCCTGGTTTGGCGTGATGACGTTATTTTCTGGGGCAGCAGGAAGATCTGGGGAGCACCTGTGGTTCATGAGGGACGCAATCTCCAATTTTTTCTGCTGCTTTGGATGCATGTCTGTGTCGTAATCTGCAGTGTGGGGATTACCAAACTGACTCAGGTTGTGGGAAGCCTTGTCCATGACACTTAAAGGTCCCTACGGAGTCTGTGCTAGACACATTTAGGTTACAGAACCTCTTTCTTCACTATCCAGCAAACCAATTTTTCTCCTAAGGAAGGACTCTTCCCATTTATGCCAACCTTCTGCCACGTGGTGAATGGACTTCTGCTTACTTTGTTCTGACAGTCCTTTGTCATGTGCACTGGCTAACATCTCTGAAATTCTGATGTTCAGCAGTTTGGATGTTTTGGATTGGTTTTATGGATGAGATAACACAGCCTGGCTGTGCTCTCTTATGGCTGCAAACCTCCAGCTGCAGGGGTATCCTCCCTGGGATCTTCCTGCCTTGCTGTGTAGAGCAAAGAAGGGAGGTCACCCTTTGGAAACTGCCTTCTGTTCTTCCTTCCCTCACCGCTCACAGCAAAACTGATGTCCTTCCACCATGGTCAAGATGTCCTGTGGCTGCAGGGGTGGAAAGATTTATTTCTTAGCCATGAAATCAGATTTGCTTTGGTTGTAGATTATTCTCCACCTAGGGAAAACAGCCAGAAAATTTGTTTTGGACTATGGAGTTCAGCTTCTCTGTACAAGATTTTCAACCACTCATCTTGGTTGGAACTGAAGAGATAGGAGGGAGGGGAAGAAACCATCAACTCTCTTTTGAATGGAATCACCAAAGTGCTCCTGACATAAAACATGAGACAAAATCCTTATGAAAGCCAAGTGAAAGGCAGATACAAAGATATATTATACTGTGCTCTGGTTATCTATGTGGTCTTCTGCCAGTAGGATAGGAAGACTCGAAAAAAGAGACAGGCAGGTATGAAATTGGATTGGCAACGATCAACAGCATAACCAAAATGGACACTTAATAATGTGTAGGATAGCTGACTCAGATTTTGATGCTGTCTTTTAATTTAGGATCGATGCCTGTGTAGATTACGTGGCACATTTGCAGGAGGAGTTCTCATGGAATATAGATGTTAATAAAGCAGGATAATTATTTCTATTTTGTGCCAAGCCAAAAGCCACATTATGGAAAGGTTCTAAATGCAAGCTTAGCAAAATTATTCAAATGCAGAAATGAGAACAGGAAAGTTGATCAGTGTGTAAAGGATGATTCACATCTAACTCAGACTGCCTCCTTTTTTATGTGAGTTGCCTTAAATTTAACGAAGAAAATCCTTTAACAGTAGTTTTCAACCTGGGCAGCTGAAGGCTTCAGCTATTGAAAAACCAGTGGTCTCATGAACAGAAAGAATATGTAAATAGTCCCCACTGGGAATTTTGGAGGGCAGTATCTGCTGACGCTTAGCACATCCCTGTTCTGGTGTTTCCTCAGTCTCCCTGCAGAAGATGGGGCTGCTGAAAGCAAGCTCTTTTCTGGGCTGTTTCCCTGTGCCACAGGGCTGATGCATTGCCCTGAGGTGCTCAGGATGTGAGGGGGAAGCAGGGTGCCTATGAAGCCTTTTAACTCTTCACAAGCATAAACATTTCTGTTTAACTTCCAGAATACCTCTTCCCTCAGGGGGAACTGCTGCTTGTTTCTCTTTTTCCAGTGGATGTGAGAGCAGGCCTGTTATTATTGGCACTCCCTTCCCATGGATGCATTTTTCTTGGTTTAAGAGGCTCTGAATTTTTAAAAGGGAAACATGAGACTTATTTGTTAAAGTCTTCTGTATTTTGTGTGAGCAGAGGAGTTTTCTGCATACATTTTATATCATCAGAGCCTTGAACATGAGGAAGTTCTTCTTTTCCCAGTACTTCATATATTGTTCTGCTCTTTCTTCAGCCATGAAATAACCACACCAATAAGAAAATAAAAGTCATTACCTACCTATAAAACTAATAGTAAATTTGCAAAGCCAGAGTACAAGGCAGAGCTAAGTAGCTGCTCTTTCCCTGATTTTATGAGAGATGAGTCTTGCACATGAACTCCACAACCCAACTGTAAGCAGGAAGGACAGCTGCAAGGCTCAGCCACCCAGAGGATTTGGGTTGTCAGGTGCTTCTGTGATGTTTCCCAGCATGGTCCATACTGTACCAGGACCATCCTTACCCAGCCCAAGACCCTGCTGCTGCAACCTCTTGAGTCACACCTCCAGGACAGACTGCCTTCTCCTGGGGTGCAGAGCCATGGCTGACACAGGCAGTTGCTGGGTCAGCAAAAGGATGGAAATTTGTGCCTCCAAAACCTATGCCATGGACCATGCCACAAGCAGGAGTAGAAAATATTTTCTCATCTTGATGGTTTGCTACCTGGAGTCTTGCTCTGTCAAATAGTTCCAAGACCTACCTTTCCACTTCTGCTATTCTCTCAAGGAGCCTATTTTATTTTCCTTTTTTTTTCCTCTTAAAAAAACAACCAACCAACAAACAAACAAACAAAAAACAACCTGAAAACAGCCTTTCTGAAGTGGATAAAATCCAGCTAAAGCCCAAGCTCTGAAAAGTCAGAACTGAAAGAATAATGGCACACATCAGGCATATGCAGAGTGAGGAGGGAGCAAAGGAACTTACTGAAGAAAACAAATCCTAATGAGTACAGGATACTAGTTTTAAGTAGTAATTCACATGTTACTTAGGGCTTCAGGGCAAAATTCATGCTGCCCAAGCTACTTTCCTAAGTTTGCAATACATGGCATTTGTGACAGAGTAAATAGGTGCATTTTAACACTTTTCATGTCCACAAAGATGTCTCTGTAACCCATACCACATCAGATATTCACAAGGCAACAATGATATGGGAATACATTTTAGTGTTTTAAAGAAGATCCCAGAGGAGACTCATTCCTGCTCTCCCTCGCTGAGGGGTCCAGTCTGCCATTACAACCACATTGAGCAAGAAGCAGGAGGAGATGTCCATTAACCCCTTAATTAAGTGCTGAGTTTGCAGTCACAAGTCAGGGTGTGTCCAGAAGAGCCAGATGAACAACTGCAAAAAACAGGAATCCCATTTCAACCCCACAGGGCAGTCAGTGGACAGTACCTGTGGTAACAGCACTGAGTTGAGATGCAGCTTTCCATTTCTGGAACTTAAAGAAGCTGATGGTGATTAACCAGTTAAATTTGCCATCAGGAGGCAGAAATTTCTGTTTTGGAGCATGGAGGAGGCAACCTGAGTGCTCTAACATCAAGCAGCTGTCAGCACAGGACAAGGAGGCAGGCTTAAGGGCACCTTTGCCACAAGACCACTCTGGTTTTATCACAATTCCTTTTCTTTGTTTTCCAGTTACAAGCAAAATGTGATTATAAATTCTGCCACTGTCTGTCCTGCCAGAGTTGTGTGCTGCAGGAGACCACAGTGGGGTTTATCCCACCTGATTTCCTTGCCAATGTTCACATACAGAGAGGGCAATAGATGGTGATGATCTACAAAGATGTTGTTTTTAACATCTCCATAGCCTCCCACCAGGACACCAGAGGGACAAATGACATTGCCAGCCATCCCCAAAGAGTTTGGTAGAAGAACACAAGGTGACTGAGCTGCTCTGCCCAGTCGTGGCCACAGGAGTTGCCAAGGTTATTCTCTCATACAAGGACTGAAGTGTCCCAAGGCAGGGGTGTTCCTTGGCCCAGTGGGTTGCTTTGGCAGGTGAATGGTACTTGGGTTGGTCACCTCTACACAGGTGCTCCAACACCTCAGCTCAACAATCTGTACCCAAATCTCAACCATCCTCTGTTGATCATAGCCAAGACACCATCCCATAAGAGGAAACTGGGAAAAAATTAATGGATGTACAGAAAAACAGTAGAAATGTAGAAACATTATGTTGATAGAACTGGACTATCAACATCCCTGGCTCATCACAATTCAAGTTCTCTTGAGATCCTCAACAACAACCTCTCTCAGCATTAGCAGAAGCTAAATGTGTGGAAAAGAAACCAAGTATCTCAAAAATCAAATTGCTGTGCAAACTAGAAGGCAAAGAATCTATTGCATGAGATACATCTCCTTGTATAGAACTGCCAATGTGCAAAAGTGAAACAATTAATTTTCTAACAAACATCAGTGCAAATTTCAAACACCACTGAGTTTTCACCTTTAGTTCTTTTCTCTTTATTCTTTCTTCCCCATTTTCCCATCTAAATTTCATTTTGGTAAATATTTCTCCCTCTTGCTCAGATAACCGTATCTGATTGCAGAGATCTGAAGCGTAACTGATGATGAAAGACGACCTGAGGGATATCGGAGTGCACACACCACAGGGGTGTGGACATAAACCCCTGAAATATGCTGGCAGTATGACCAGAGTCGTTCTACCTGTAGGTTAAGTCAAGATAAGGATTTGCCTGATGGTTGCACACACAGCATTAGAAAAAACCAATCCTTCGTGCTTGTTAAAAATCCACCAGGATGGTTGGCTTGAGGTGGGGCTGAGCCTGCAGGTTGGGGGGCGAAGGTGGGGTCTGAGCCTCACCTGTTTTAACACAAAATTTAATGGTGACCCTCTATCCCAATGGTGCGCTCCCACCTGGGAGAGTGGGAACAGAGGGTTATCCCTACCAGCCAGGACTGGGGGTTTTGCCCCAGGTGGGCTTTTCAGCACTGTTGCAGCAAGTTCTCCTGCAGCTGGCTCACGGGCACCTCTGCCACTTCATGGCAGGCTTCAAGTGTCACCTGCAGCACAAGGTCGCTGCTGGGCACTGGTGGCAGTGGGGGTGGTGGCTGCCCTGGGCAGCAGCCAGCCCTCTGGGGGTTACATAAAGGCAGAGGAGCACGTCTGCTCTGGGCACAGGCAGTGAGGCATGCAGTGAGAGGATGACTAATGGCCCCACACTGGTCTACTTAGAGCCGGGGTGGCTTCGCTACCTGCTGCTCTGGTGGGTCCCCACAGCACTGATGGGCAGGGGAGAAGGATGACCTCTTCCTGGAGGGGAGGGCAGGTAAAAAAGCCTCCCCTCACTCAAAGAGGCCGAGCAGGGTTTGCCCATTCATACATGAGGAGGTCTTAGATTTCACAAGAAAGAGATAATCAGAAAATACTGCTGCAGCATGCAATCCAGCACTTCTTGCACTTCTTCCTCAGCACCTGCATACAGAACCTGCTTAAAAATTATTTACGAATACCAAGCAAAGTTGATGGCACAGCCATGCAATGCTGATCATGGGTTTGCAGGATTTTATGAGTGTTGACTGATGATAGATATCCTCTTTGAAAAGTCAGGGCTAATTGTGTCTCCTGGAGAGTGCTAAGATCTCTGCAAACAGCACTGGCAAGCAGAAGAGGGCAAATCAAAACGAGATCCTACAGTGCATTATTAATCCTGCAGATTGTGTATAGTGGAAATAAAAAATCTTAAAGTAGCCAAATGCTCTATTATAAAGAACTAATTAAAAAAACCCTTCCAAACTATTAACAACAAATAGAAATTGTTCTTGACAATGAAAGCTTGCATGATTTTTACCCCAGACCTCTGACTCTCAGATGCTGGCAGTACTGGAGCAGTGCCAGGTGTGTGCACCTGCTTTCCCATCACATGGCTCCTCCAGCCTAGCCCAGGGTCTGTCCTGCCCCACCACAGCTGGAGTGTGGACAGGCCCTGATGGAGAGCATCTCTCCATCGATATCCTGTGAGTTTGAGAGGCTCAGGTGTCAAAGTGAACTCCCAGTGGGAAACTATGGCCATAGACGTTATTTTTAACAGTTGAAAGCTATTTAATGTTTAACCCCTCAGTTCACCTCTCCCTTCGGGTAATACAGCTATTGTTCAAGTGTTTAAACTTTCCTTGCTATCAATCAGCTCAGGACCTGTAAACACTCACATTGTGGATCCATAATGTCTCACTCTCCATCAGGTGTTGTCATGGGACAACTGCTGGGTTTTTTCAGACTTTCGGACCCATTTTTATGCTGAAATTCTTTCTGGTGAGGCCATTGATTGGGCTGTGCAGCAGGACAGCAGCAGTGACACAGATGAGTAGAGGCCCCATCCACCAGAGCAAAGAGAAGGGAGCGCTGCTCTAAATGGGGCCATGTTTGTGTCACAGCAGTGGATATGCACACGGAGGAAAGATTTTTCCTTACAAACCTGGGGCCAGGGCCTTGGCCATAGCTTGCAGCTGGCAGGGAACATGCAGCTCCTGGCTTAGGAAGAGAGCAGGGAGTGGACGATGACTCACAGCCCAGCCCAGTCCTCCCTCCCTGCCAGCCACAAGTGCTGGGCAGCAGATTTCAGGGAGGAAGAGGACAACGCCACTCATCATCCACTCTTGTGTTCTCCACTGATTCACTCTTTGCTCATCTAGACAGGGCTGAAAATAACAGCGTGCAAAAGGAAGGGCAAGAGGTGCAGCAGCCCAGGTGGGGGGTCTGAGTGTGCTGGTTTGGCTGGGATCACCACTGACCATGGTGTGGGCTGCTCTGGCATGGCAGCGAACCAGTCTGAGGACTGGGAAAAGACATGCATTATCTTCACTCCTCTTAAAACAGAAGTGAGCATTGATATGGTGAGATTTAATAGAGGCTGAAGATGTTTGCATGAATTAACTGGAATGCGGGGTTCTGGTCTGGACACGGTACTTGCAGACCTGGACAAAGTGAGAAACATTCAAGGAGCCCAAGAATCAAGAGAATTATACACCAAGGCATTCAAAATGAAAAACATGGCTCATTTGGTCCAAGGAAAGAATATTAGGAACAGAGAATGGAAACAATCCTCTAAAACAAATGTCTTCTTGAGGAGATGATTGTTTTATATTATCTGTGTAGACAAAGATATGAAGAAATCAATTTTCCTTCTGCAACAAAGAGTGCTTTGACAACCTACTAGGGAACATTTCCAAGATGTACAAGGCGTGGAGTCTGGGGAGAGGCTGGAGAGTCCCACTGCAGATGGATTTTCCAGGAGTCCTTAGACAAACCTCGCTGTGATGTTGCCCTGCACTGAGTGCCTGTGGCAGGGGTCCGGCAGGGCTCCCTGGACACAGGGTGTCTCAGTGCAGAGAGGGAACCCAGCAATCCTGCCAGGTCTCCTCCTGGTTTACATTTCGTCACCTCAAATGTGGCATTAAGTATTCTTGGCAGGAGTTGTGACTTGACTTGAACAAGCATTTGATAAGATCCATAAAGCTAAACACAGATTACTGCTCTATAAGAAAGTGTTGAACAGCAAATATGCCCCACTTTCTATGAAGTAAACCATGTTAATTCTCTAAGCACAATTCATAACACATCTGGAGCCAACTATTTCCATCTACTTATAGACAGTGTAAAGTGAGCTACTGTTTTAATTTTGCTGAGCCAGACAGAGATAATACCCCCAGGAAAGAGTTTAAGTCTGTAAAAAGTAAAAATGACAGTGTAGGTTGCTAAGTGATAATGATTTGCAAAACATAAACACTTTCACAAAGGAAGTGATTAATTCAGGACATTCTTTATATATCACTCCTATAATCTTTTCAATCTTTTCAGCTGCACCCCATGATGTACTTTTATCTCACAGCATACTCACTTCATTTTACAACCAATCCTTTTAATCTACCCTTATCTTTTCAAATTTACACCTTTAATTTACCCAGCCTTTTGCCTGCTGTAGCCATCTTCACTCCATGGAATGACACCCATGGACCCATCACACACAGGATCAGAGACATTTGCACTTGGACACCAAAGAGAGGTTCAAAGAAATGTTCCAGTAGCAGTGTACTGTCCAACCCATGTGGCTGAGCAAATCTCCATTTGTCATCATCCACGGAGGAGCTGTTGGTGCAGAGTCCATCTCCTGCAAACGTAGCATCTATCTGTTATTTATTAATTCCTGCATGTCAACATTCTGCCCTTTGCCTTAGCTAAAGACACTGGAGATGAGAGGCTGTAAATCTAAAGTGCAAGGACTGGTGCTTGCAGGACAATGGAAAGTCACTAATTTGAATATGTCTGTTATTTATACTGTCTTACATGCAGTGACCAAGGAGCATGGAAATATCTCTCCCAGCCTCTAAGTGCCAGATTGCTGCGCATGGAAATGAGAAGGAGCTTCACAAGTCCTTGGCTCCATTAGTACTTACCTCAGACAATGGGCTGAAGGTTTGCTAATTCTTGAAAAACTGCAATCTTGTTGAAACCTTCATTTTGTTTTATGACAATGATGTCATTTTAGTGTCTGCATGACATTTTTCACTCTGTAAAATGCTGCCTCCTGAAGTAGATGCCTCTTGCAAGGAATGAGCATGACCAGCCCATGGCATCCCCAGCTCCCTGCTCAACTGTTGGGGTTGACTGGCTCCTCTTTGCTCACTGCTGCCTTTATAAAGTGATGTGAATCCACTGACAGCAACCTTCACCAAGGCTGCTTCCAATATTGATTCCCATCATATATCTAAGGAAGCACTGAGGTGACCTTCCATAAAATCAAGAAAGGGCAGTGAAATCTGCTCATCAGTACCTATTTACACTGTCCTGGTTTTGCAGATTTTTTCTGATGCTCCAGCAGCCTTTTCGCACTAGTTTCATGTCCATGTTCTGTTTTCTTCTTCTGTTCTATCATGTTAGTACCTCAGTGTTGACAGTGATTCATCCTTCCCTGGTTATTTCAGCATGCCTGTGTCTTGACTTTATTTCCTATTTCCTTCACAGCTTCCCCTTTCTAAAAGTTATGAGTGTCTGCTCTTGTGATTTCTTCATTGCTTTATGCAATGGGGATATCCCAGCAGCCCTGGCTTGCTCATACCCTTCTGGAAATTATCCTCTTGCGTATTGTTTGTGTAGCTTTACCATGTAGCCAAACTGCCCACCACCACTCTGTCTTGGATTGTTTCCTTGCATATTTGTCTTGTTGTTTATACTGAGTTTGGGGTTGGATTTTTTTTGTGGTTTTTTCTTCTTTGTACAATAACCTAAAATGCTCCCAAAATATCCCTTTGGAAACCACCTTCTCAGAGATAGATTTTACTTACTGTGATTGAGTGTCACCCCACCTTTTTCTTCATCTTCCTCTTGGCCTCTTTAGATAAACTAATTTGTGACTGCATGAGCAATGGGTGTATGCTTATATTAAGCATTAGGCCATGTTGTATATTTTAATTGATTCTAATTTGCATGTTCATAGGGATCAAGGATCTCTGATTTGTACTGACTATATCTGCATCATCTCCAAGAGATGTGTATCAATCCTTTCCTAAAAGAACTCAAAGACCTCTGCAACTGCTCTAAATAACTTGTTCAGTTGCTTAACTTACACTTAGGAAGACAAAGAAAAAAAAGTCTAAGCTGTGGATCAAACTCTCTTGATATTGTGTTTGCAGCTAGGGCTTTTACAACCTCATAAAAGCTTGAAAAATATTACTTGATCTGTTTCATAAGCAGTGAGTCCAAGAGTGTAGATAAGTATGTGAAGATGGTCTCCATGCCCACAAAAAGGAACAAGCTCAAGGCCAAGCAAACAGTTAAAACAGCTCTTGGCCAAAATCACGGGCATCAGAAGAAGATGTGGAAGGCTGAGCAGCAGGTGGTAAAAGTGCTTGGTCATGGGCTGGCAGGGGATCAGATCCTAGTCAAGATTTTTTAACTTGCCATGCTCAGGGCTGAGAGCACGGCTGGAATAAGTGACCTCTGCCAAGGTGCCACCCTCAGATCAGGCTCCTGTGTAGCTCTTGCAGCCGTTCCCTCTTCCCCTGGGAGGGTGCATGACCCAGACCACTGCTGGCCTCCACCGAGGGAAAAATGGGAATGCAAAGATGCAGTTGAGCATTAAGTAGGCAACTAGAAAATGAGGGAGACTGTAAGGGACCTCCAAACAGGCAGGGATTAATAAAATTAGAAATATGGAGTAGCAGGGAGGAACTGCATAAGGTACAAATGAAGAGAAAAAAGAAAAAAAGGCAGAAAGCAAAAAGAAACTGAGTGGGCCAGCCATTGCCTGTCTTCCTGGGCAGTGAAGGGAGATGCTGACATAGATCCAAGGATCCCCCAGTCTGGACTGTGTTCAGGGTGTTGTTCAGCCCTGTGCTATCTGTTGTGCTGTATATGAGATTATTGCCAAAGGTGAAATTATATTGTCATAAAATTCTCCCCTAATAAATCTCCCTTTATTAAGTCAGCTTGCATTTTTATTGTGGAGACTATACTTTCTCCACCCAGTTACTGTGGTTTTACCAGGTATGTAAACTGGGGATTTTAGCCAAGGGTGGAATTATGTGAACAGTAGCTGGTTCCATTCCAAACCTTCGCAAAAGCAGAAACGTGTATTAGGCATTTAATAATTTCCTCACAAAAGGAATAAAAAAAGAGGAAGAGCTGTTGCAGGTTTGCCATAACACCTTTCTCCAGGTAAAATTGTTGGATATACCACTAAAAAACACATGAAAATAATAGTTCCAGTAACAAAAATATTAAGGTCTCCTTGAGAAAACCATGATTGGAGGACAATTATTTGCCAAAGAGGCCTGGAAACAAGCAAAAATATATCCCACTGCTGGGGAATAGAAAGAAAGAATGTGAAGTGAGAGCTGGAGGGAATGAGGGCTCAGAAAACCTACATCAGTGAGCACTGGTACAGCCAACACACATAACCCATGTGGGTCTCTGCTTCTCAGGGAGGATGCAAGGAGTTGAAAAGGCAACAGGCAGGAGCTAGGGCTTGGAAGAGCTACCCTGTGAGGCTAAAAAAGGAATATAATGTCCCACATTACAGGGACTGTGCTGCCCACAAGGGTCCTGCTTCTATTGCCCTGTGCCTTCCAGATCCAAACATAAAATCCCCATGGTCTAAAAAGGCCTTTTGCCAATAACTGTGTTTTAAGGCTCACAGAGCAGTTGATCACCAATGATCTCAGCAAGCGCCAAGCTGACAGATGAATACTGAGCCAGACATAAAATAGGGAGCAGCTTCATCTTGGAACTGATCATGAGATTAAATTGGAGAAGGCAAACATTGCTGTCAACAGCGAGGATGAGGAAAAGGCTGCGTTTGGCACTCCTGCACCTGCAGCACACAGCACTGTCCTGGGAGGAATGTGAGTCAGAGGAGTTTCTGCCAATGGGCAGCTGGGCTGTGCCTGGGGAACTGCAATGGGAATGACCAAAACTCACCCTTGACTCACCAGCCATGATGAAACAGGGCCCAGATGGCCAGATCCAGAGTATGGATCCAATCTACTGAAAATAATCAGTATTCAGCAGAAAGAGTTTGCTTGTAGAGGCTGGGAGGTTGGTACCACATCTGGGTAGCAGTTAAGCCCCATGTGTAGCTTTGAAATTAAAGATAATCCTCTCAGCAGCTGAGAAACCTCAGTAATAAAGGGTCACCAGAAGAAACTAATGTGGAAAGAGAGGTGGATGGTGAACGGACAATTCAAAGAAAAGCTAAAAAATAGGAAAAAGAAGAAATACAACCAAGTATAGAATATACCCATATGGCTACATGAGCTTGGAAATCATGCAGAGGATCATAATTTTTTTAAAAAAAGGCTGGTAAATACAAGGTTTTGCCTCCCTCAAAGAAACTTCTTGAGGAAATGCACACTAAAAAGATCAGAAGCAACCAAAATAACACTGCTCCAGTGCCACTACTGAAAATAAGCTCACAGAGTGCTGCCAAAAGTAAGGGACAGCTGTGGTGTTAATGTTAAACAAACCAGTCTTCCCATGGTAGCTGGGTTTTATTCAGCTCTGATCTTTGTGCTTTCCTGCTATGTGTTGTTCTAGAAGTGTCTCAACATTGCTTTTATTAGGCAGCTTACAAATTATCTGGTTTTTAAGTTACTCATAAATCATGAGCATGGTCATGTTGAAGCCCTCATTGTAGGCTCTAACATCCTGTGGTGATCACCTCTACCTTTTAACACAAATTTCAGAACCTTGGACATGGCCACCAGAGGAAGGTCCTACAACTACATGTCTTGGTAAAAGAGCCCCCATGCTTTCCTCATGGAAAGTTCTCCAGCTTTCCTCAGACTGAAGTAATGCCATCAGGTAGATAGCAGCTGGCAGAAACCCACATAAGGGAAAATCAGAAAAGCTGCAGCCGTGATCACGGAAAAGAGCTCGCACCAGCACAGCACCAGGGCAGATGGAGATCAGCTATCACAGATAAACTATCTTGGAAGGAAAAAATTGATCTTATCAGTGATTAGGCCAAGTTTGTTGGCCTGGTAAATGGGTAAATGAGCACTGTTCACATAGTGCAACAAACATGCACCCACTTCACTTTTAGTGATGATTAAATATGTTTGCATTAATCCCTACCTACTGATTTTCCCTTATAATAAACTATTAGGACACTAAGATCAGATTGAATTGGCTTTTCTTTGTCATAATATAAATAATACCTGCATCTTCATAAGAAAAATTGTATTCTCTATTTTTCTCTCACTTGTATCCTTGTTTTTAATAGCTTTTGTTTTGTAAACAACACACTGAAGTAGTATGAGATGTCTTAGCAATTGAAACTATATTCAGGCTTCTGTAATCACCCTTTACTATGCACTGATACAGATACTGGTAGAGGGGAGATGATGTTTGTAGTTAACTTTTTTTTTCTAAAGAAGAAAATCAAAAGCAAATGGAAACATTTCTGGTTTGTAGAAGTACAAAATGTGACTTCATGCTACTCCATAAACTTCAGTACAACATGGACAACAGGCACTGCTCATTCCATGAAATCACCTGGCTATGCAATTTGCTGTCTCCAGTAGCCTGTGTGTTTGAAATGGCACAATTACATCTTTCCATTAATGGCACAATTACACCTTTCCATTACTGCACAGCCTTGAAATGGCATTGCTGAGTAATATCAGACAATCTGGTTTCATGGTTGCAAGGTGCTCTGGAATGTAGAAAATCACACACTTCTGTGACTGCTGCCTTTGTATTATACTAGCAATTCCAGAAATATATTTTTAACTGCACAGAAATATTTTCTATATTACTAAGGACTTAGTATGCAGATTTCACCCCATTAAGTAGGGCTTATAAAAAAACCAACACAACAAGCTCCACATCAACAGGTCTTTCAGTAAAGCTGACTCATAAACAACAACCTAGTTTTTTCAGTAATATCCGAGTCACAATTCCAGCCTCATTACTTTCTCCTTGGACTGCTAAAAATGCCTCCGTTTTATTACTTAGGAGCATTACCTGTTTAAGCAGACCAAGAACAAGCAACTGTGGCTTGATGTGGCAAGTAGCTACTGGTATGGTATTGGAAAAATTAGTGCAAGACCTGATGTTAAAGTTTAAACACATCACAAGTGGAAAGAAAGGGGTTTATAGTGTTTTAAATTACAGAGCCTTTTTAATGTTTTCTATTGGAAAACATCTCCATTGTGATGACACACACAAAGGTGTTGGACCCTTGTGGAGGCCGTGGGCAGTCTGTTAAAACTACAAAACTAGTGTCATCATCTAGGCTTAAGCTAAACAGATCAATCATCCAATTCAGGGCAAATTTACAGCTCTTGTTGTATAGAATCCTAAAAAAACAAAGTTCAGCATAAAGCTTTCCTGTATCCACATGAAACTATGGATTCTTAAGTTAACTCTGCCATGTTAGACTATATGCAACCCATAGATAAAAGGAAACAAGCTTCTGGATGATTCTGCTTCTTACATATCTCTGCTTCTTGTGAAAACAGATATGAAATCCAAGTGGCTGGAAGGAGTCTACCAAGCCGCATGTTAAGATCTCCATTTCACACCCAACTTCAAGAAGAAATCTCATGCCCACTGAGTGGTTTTATTCCAAGCATCTTTCCATTTAAATGTCTGGTGAAGAGCAATCCATCCTTGCAACCCCATGGAGCATTTCTTTGAATACATTAAGAAAATATGTTATACTGCTAAACTAGAAAACCAGAACACTGCTAGTTTCTTACGACCTCCCATTTATAATAGAAGCAAGAAGTCTGTGTAGCCTTTCTAGAGAAGATTCTACCCAAAAAAATGAACTGTAACAGATATCAGTCCATAGGTAACTTCCTGTAAGTGATGTGCTCTAAGCTGCACCCCTGCTTAGCTCTGAATAACCTGCTGAAGGGAGGAACTCCTTTCTCTTTCTGAAATCACAGAAAAGAACAGAAAGAAATCCTTGTCTCTCTGTTGGCTTGGTACATACAAAGCCTTACCAAATCAAATGTGAGTTTCCCCTTGGGGTCAGTTTTTGTCTTTCGACTCTGCAATAGCACCCACCTGTGTGTGCACACACACACTGAAGCTTGAGGGAACAGAGCAGATGAGCAGGCAGCTACAGCAAACATATTAATTTACACTTCTTTGCTCTAATCAGATCCAAATTAATTTGTGAAACACTCCCTTTGGGCCTGGTAGACTACTGAAAGCAGAAGACCATTTGGTTTTCCTCCTGATACTTCCAGTAATTGTTAGGTTCACATCTGCTGGGCTCCATATCTCCATCTCTGCAAGGGCACCACAGTTACAGGTTCTCAAACACCTTTTTGTAACTCCATACTATGGCAATGTAATCCTGACATGGAATTATACAGGCACTGGCAGATGTCATCTTTCACGAACTGAGTCTGACAATGACATCACTTTGTTTCCAAATGATTTTTTTCTGTTTTTATACAAGCACCATAAGCACTTCTCTTGCTTCCCTAATGAAGCACAGTTCACTCTTTGCCTAAAAGATGGTAGAGATGGGATAACACAGTTTAACACCATTCCAATTAGATAATAGTGCAATCAGAAAAATGCTCACATTTTAACTTTCAAACTTACCATGAAGAATAGGGAAACAACTACAGAATAGGGAAAGTAAATTAATATAGCTGCTTTGCAAGCTGCAAACTACTCCATTACTCTCAGAGATTTAAGAAACAGAGGTATTGAAGACTTCCCTCAGTGAAGCAATGGAGTATCTCCCTGCATCTGTCCTTTCTTCCTATCTCACACATCATAGATGTGTTTTTTTTAATGGCATTAAATCAAAGGCTTTGGTAAGAACGTACTGGACACTGTTTCCAATAAGCAGCTGTAACTTACAGTAAAATACATGCAATAAGGAGAACAATAAATATCAAATTGGTGAAACAGAGAAAAACACAGTGCAACAAAGACAGCCTTAGAAAATTCTATATAGGTGTAACCTTAATAAAAAAATACAGGATTTTAAAATATGCAGCGATGTAAAAAAGAAACGGCAAGATAAATTATCTGAAAATCCCTCATATTTTACCATAAAGTAGTTACTTGAACATTTAACTATTGCTCATTCTGTTGACAATCAAACAAAATAAAAATTTGACTGTGTCTGGAGGAACATTTCTGATGCAAAATTATCCAGAATCAAATAAAACTTGAAATCAGGAAGTACAAACCAGGAGGAAGCTTAGGAGGTCTCTGCTGTAACCTCCTGCTCACAGCTCTGAGGTCAGACCAGGCTGCTCAGGACTTCATCCACTCAGGATTTGAAAACCTCCAGGATGGGAGACTACACCACCTCTGTGGACAACATGTGCCTCTGCCTGACTAATCCTCATGGGGCAGAAAGTGTCTCCTGGAGGCTGCAACTCCTATGCAAATGTCAGCTGAAATACACTTTTTGTCAAGAACTTTCCCCCTCCTCAACCGATGGCTGTAAACCCCTGTGGGAACTGATACTCCGAGGTGAAGTCTGCTGTAACCCTGTGGAGCAGCTGCTCACTGCACAGAAGTTCTCTGTCTCCAAAGCATCAACCACACTGGAGCACACAAGATAATACTTTCTTCATTAAAATATTTTATTAATAAGCAAATAATAAAGCAGCAAATATTTCATGGCATGATCAAGTTTTAAAAAATCTCAGAGTAAACAGAAGCACTGCAAGCTAATTAGTTATGACAATGTCATATGCCCACAAGAAAAACAGGTCAAATCTTGAAAGTAATCGGAACCTTCTTCAGGCTTGTCTGAAATGCAAAACCATACACAAAATGAGGAAATCAACCTCATAATTAAGTTACTATTACTTAGTAAGGCCTCAGGAGTGAGGACTGACCGCTCAGATATCTAAATGCAGGTTGAGCCAGTCACTGTGGCAATAAAGAACAAGAGAAGAAACATAAAAATTTTAAGTCTGTATTGGGATAAAGTAATAATTTGAGCTTACAAATTTCCTGTTCACTCATTGATTATAAAGAAGCACAGGACAACCTCTGCACTATGCCTCCCATCCTATGTTTTACATCCAGAGATGTGTTCTTGGCCCACCACTTGTGTCAAGCAATACAAATTACCCTATGTCTCTTTTACGGTGACCTAAGCACAAATAAGTGGGTTTGGTATGTTCATGCAGACATTTCTGCTAAGCTCAAAATGGTAACTAGTAAAGTTACAGCTTTACTAAACAACAGCTTCTTTGTGTACTGCATCGGAAGGGACCTTAACAAGAGAACTAGCAAAAGGACAGCTTAAAACTTCTGTATCTGTACTGTGAAGTTACATGACCAGCTAGCACAAATTCAGAACTGCGTAACTCAAGCAGGGTGGGTGCAATGCACTGTTTCCAGTTATTCCTATTATCTGCACTAACAGTAATGCCCCAAGGTTCCAGCTAAGATCAAACTCCAACTATGTAACAGAGTACAGATGTTCATAATAACACTTTGCAGTAGACCAAAACCTGCCACTGCAGCACCTGAGGCTGATCCTACTTCCAGGTGTATCCTGTGTTTTTCTATGTGGAGATGTTGTATCTCCTGAGGGAAGGACAGCAGTAAAGCATAAATGCTACATCTACACCACTGCATCTTTCCCTCTGTAGGGGACCAGAAGAGCAGTTCATAGAATCATCAAATGGCTTGGGTTGGAAGGGACCTTAAAGATCATCTAGTTCCAACTCAGATATCTGGGTTCCTTCAGCTGCAGCTGTTACATTCACTACAGCTGAGTCCTAAAGAAGCAGATCTTCAACCAATGTATAAAACAGACATGTTTGCAGAGAGGTGAACTGGTTTCCCAAGATCATTCGGAAGGTCATGGAGAAAGCCTGGACAGATGCAATAACCCATACTGTCTCCCAAACCAGCTACTAAATCCAGACCTCTTATTTCTCACAGATAAGTCATAAAATTGGGCACATATTTATGCAGCAATGCCAACAGCCAGCATCAAACATCAGTGAGCAAAGCCATGGGCTCTCAAGTGCATGGTCTTGAAAACCAAGTCGGTCTCTGGTAAGTCTTAGAGAACCAGGGGGAGGGGAATTCTGCTCTATCTACTCTCATTTAGATCACCATACAGGTACACAAGTGCTAAGGGGAGGGAAAGGAGGAGCAGTTCTTTCCCCTACATTGTGAAACAGCAACAGATACGAACTGAAGTGACCCTTAACTGCTGCTCAGCTCACTGGGGTGAATCCACACTTTGCTCAATACAACCTTCTCCTATCTGCAGTCACTGCTTTACAAATCAACCTCACTGTCACAGTTACTGGCGGGGGAGGGCTTATTTTCTCCAGTGACCAACAGCTGATGTTTGCCTGTTTCAGATCCCTGCATTAGCAAATATTGTTCAAGTGCTGAATTCCTAAGCAAGTTGAAAAATACACTATTTAAAACATGATTGTGTTCCTGCATTGCACAATATTAATGTTGCTAAAGCTACTTAACACTTACACATCTAATGCATTTGTACACTAATTTGATAAATTTTAACTGAACTTTTTAATAACTGTTTCTAGTCATTCATGAATTTGGCAAATTTGGACCAAATGTTTCATTGGTCTCCACGTGCATATATTATTGGTTGCCCATTCAATCTCCTCTTCTGCATGACCAAAAATTTCTGCTTTTTTATGAAGATCTGCTCTTCATTTGGTCGCTCCTGTTAGACAAGGTGCACCTCAGTCAGATTTCATCTGTGTTTTCAGTTTGGCAAGACCAGTGAGACATTCATCTCTCCATTTTCTCCTGGCATCCAGGACTTTTGGAACAACTGGAATTTTTTCAGACAGTGCCTGGAAGAGAAAATTTAAGATGACTAAATTTCATGTTCTGAGTGAAAAGTTTTTCACCAGCATTTTTTTCCTGCTTTCCCTGTGTCAGACCAAGTCACCATCCACACAAACTATAATTTAGGCTATCACAAGAAATAGGTTGCTAATTCTTTACATGAGTGACTGGAAAGGAACCAACCTGTATGGGAATAAAAATAAGAATAAGGTTATCCTGCATGTGGCAATGAAGATGACTACAGAAACAACAAACCATCAGCCTCTCTTCCCTCATTTTGCTCCACACAGTCACTGTCTAGTTTCTTTGATGATAATCTTTTATTAAGCAGAAAGGAGACAACCTGGTCATTTATGTTGCTGGAAACATGTTCTGAACCAGATTCCTGTGTGTGGTTCCCCATAAATGCACTCAGGGATATCATGTTTATGAAACATTTTGTCTTAAGAATACCAGCTATAATAAAAATGACAGGGGAAGACACATAGCAAACTCAGGGGAAAAGAAGTATTTCTCAGTGTACAATCAAAGTTGTCTTAGAAGTGCCAAGGAAAAAAAGTTGTTTTGAGAGTGCAGATAGAGACCACAAGGTCATCTTTGCCAAAACAGGACCTGAAGTCTTAGGCTTAAAAGCGAGTGTTGAGAAACTGGGTAAAACCTGGACCTGCTACCAATGACTGGCAAGCTGCAGTCACTCCAGAAAAAAATCAGAGGGAGGGACGGAAGAATAAGATAAGAAATGTTTAATGATTTACTCTAACAGAGCATCCCTGTAAGCCCATCTTTGGCACTGAAGACTGTAGATAATAAAGAGACACAGAAGCAGATGTTGAAGTGGAATCCAGCCTTCTATAGAGAAAGCCAAACTGTTTCATACCAATTAAAAGCTTCTGATTGTGAATGACTCCAGAATTATTATTGATTGTTATTATAAGCAGTCTATGTTACTTAAGCATAAAAGAATCTCTTTCCTCAAAATGCATTAATGTAAATAGGGACACAAAATGCTATCTTCCAGACAGGCTGCCTCTGTATTTGGAATTAATCTCAGACAGCTAATCAGAAATGATTCAACCCCTACACATGTTAAGTTAATCATTAAAAAAGGCACCTTTGAAAAGGCAGAGTTAGGAAATTACTATACTTCTGTTGATTCCTATGGTCATTCAAATTGACTAAGTAGTGAATATTAACAAATTGTGGGCTTAGAAATGTTCATACATAAACTAGATCCCAATCCAGAACAGCACTTAAAAACATTTTATCTTTAAATATGCAAGTAACCTTACCAGACTGCTCACATGCTTATCTTAAACGTGCATTTGCACACATTACAGACTGGAACTCTGGTTTGTAAAGTATAAAAAGAAGAAAAAAAGCTACAGGTTTATGCAGGAAGATGGAGTAGGAGGAAGACACAGGATGAATATTCAAGTAGGAAAGGAGGCTGAGCATAATACAATAAGAGGAGGGAAGAGGTAAGGAATAACATGGAGGATTAAATGCCAATAAAGCACAGCTGTCAGCAGCTGACTCCTCTGTCTAGTAATAATGTTACTGGTAATAATGTGACTGCTAGGTCACTTTCCCATGATGTATTGTCCAAGTGCTTTCAAAAGGGACTCACAGGCATGCTATACTGATCTTTTCCCTTAAAGTACACATTCACACAATAAATACAGACTACAGATACCTCCAGCAGTAAACTGAAATAGTACAAATGTTAAAATAAAAACTAACATTTTTGTTCTGAATGTCGCTGTTTTTATCAACTCCTTATTTACCTGATTGACTTTCCGCACAGTTTCACCTGAAAATTCTGGAACTGGCCCAAAGGTGTTCAGAACAAGTCTCATTCCTTCAGCATACCTTTCACAATAATTTGAAACACCTGAAAATAAGAGTGAAAAGTTACATTTCAACAGAAAATCCTAGTTAAAGTCAGTAAGGCTGCCTGTGCTTAAGCATTGTCTTAAATCAGAGACCCAAAAAATGGTCTTCTCTTATGATTAAGAAACCCAATTGTCATCAAGAAAAAATGGATTCCATCCACCCCATTTCCATGAAGGTTCAAGGAAAAATTACTTAGGACACAGCTGTATTGCAAAACCAATGAAAGGCACACACCAGCCTGCAAAGCTATGTGAGGGTGTAGTGCATGACCACAAATATACCCATACTTTGTTACTTGTGGCCAGAAAGCTTCCCTGACCAGGGTCCATGAGGAGCATGCTCTCACCTCTCCTCCCAGTCAGTGTGTGTTGTATCTTGAAGCATTCCTGACATTATTTGTATTTATTGACCTGGAGTGTATCAAGAACAACATGGCTCAGGGGGAAAGTGTCAAAGGCATGGTGGCCTTCAGGTGGCCTCCAGTAAAGGAAAAAGGCCAAAGGAAGAACAGATGGATCTTGCAGATCAGTATCTTACAACCCCTAACTGGGGTTAGAGACAGGGATTTGGCTTTTATAACCCTCTCTGATGGCTGAGCACTTCTAGGGGGAGACAGGATTCACCTGACAAAGCAGAGAAAGGGCACCTTTCCCAAAACCCTGGCCCTTCTGGTGAGAAAAGCTTTGTATCAGGTGCAACTGAGGTGTGCGGGGATGGCTCACACCACTGGAGAGATGCACTGCAGGAAAGACAAGGAGGGGGGCTGCTGTCTCTGTAATGGGGCAGTTCAGCTCTGTGGAGCTATTCCATGGGAAAGGCAACTGGCTGACTGAGAGCCTGTGGACAGGCCAGTAAAGCACAGCATCCTGCAAGGGCAGGAACAGTCCATCATGGTATTCAGAAAGACAAGTATATGTATCAAGAGATTTGCTTGGATGAGCTCCAGTGCAAAAAGGCATCACACAGTAGGTGGAAGCAGGGAAGGCTGTAAAGAAGAATTAAAAAACACCACCTAGGCATGTAGGAATAGTGTCAGGAAAGCCAAAGATCAGCTCCAGTTGAAACTTGCAAGGATGTCAAGGGCAACAAGAAGGACTTCTACTGTTAATAATAGCCCTTATTGTTACTAGCATGCCCTTGCAAGTCTGCTTTCTACCATACTTTAAACATCAAGTCAGTCAATGCACCGATGTCATCACAAAATCTTCAGATGACTGAAGGCAAATATTGCACCCATCTTCAAAAAAGGTCAAAAAAAATCTGGGATACCACAGGCCAATCAATCTCTCTTCTGTCCCTGAGAAAATCAAGGAGGAAGTCCTCTTGAAAGAGATTTCGGGATGAAATGCGAGTGTGATTGTGACAATCAGCACGTAGTCTTCAACTGGTACACCATGGTGTAAATCATGTCTAACCAACCTTGTTGCCTTCTGTGATTAAATAATTGTTCGTGAAAAATAGGAAAGCAGTGGATAGAATTTACCTCAACTTTATAGAGGCATTTGACATGGTCTTTCATTATACTGTTGTATCAAAGTTTGGACATTAGGGTCTGTTTGGACAACTAGATGGACAAAAAATGGGTTGGACGTGTGGGCCCAGAGGTAGTGGTTAATGGACTGCACTCCACCTGCAGGCCAGCAAAAATGGAGTATTGCAGGAACCTGTCCTGACACCTGTACTGCTTAACAAAGTATGTTCATAATGTTTGTGAATACTATCAAACTGGGTAGAGCGGGAGCTAGAGGGGTATGGACCAGCTGATACATTGAAGGGCAGGACTGCCCTTAGAAAAGTTGAACAATGTGCCAATATAAAACTTTAACAAGGACATACGCAAGATCCTGCACCTCAGAAGGAAGAGCTCCTTGCAACAACGCAGGCTTGTGAACTCCAAAAACTCCTGGTAGTGGCAGGCAGCAAGCTGTACATGAACCAACAGTGTGCCCTGGCAGCAAAGAGGGCCAACAGCCTAGGCTGTGTTAACAGATTGAAGTTAATTAACAGTAGACTGAAGGAAGTGATTAACACCCTTTACTCAGCAGTCATTAGACTGCATCCAGAATACTGCATTCAGTTTGGGACTCCCAAGTACAAAAATCATTGACAAAACAGAGCAACTTCAGCAGGAGCCACCAAAACAGTGGGGCCTGGAGCACTTGTCCTTTGAGGAGAGGCTGAGGGATCTGGGTTTGTTCAGCCTGAAGGAGAGATGGCTTTGAGGGAACCCACCAGCAGCTCCCAGTGCTGCAGCAGAGCCTGTGGGGAGGTCAGTGAGCACACAAGAGCCAGGCTCTTTATGGTTGTTGGATGGCAGAAGGACAAGGGACAACAAGCACAATTTGATACGAGGGGTTTAGACTGGCCACTCAAGCACTGGCACAGGTTGCCCAAAGAGGTTGTGCATCTCCACCTTTGGGGTTTTTCAAGACTATATGAAACCCTGAGAGCTTGGTCTGACCTCAGGACCTTCACACAGGATCTGTGAAGCTCTTAAATACATAGTCAGAGAACCTGAGAACTGCTAATAACAGGTAAAATGGCAGTCAAATAGACCTTGGTTGAATTACAGAAAGACCCAGCTTCCATCAGCTTCAGTGGGAATCTCTAAACAATTATTGTTGAGGCACTAGAGAGTATGAAATCATACATGCACCAAAAAGAGAAATCAGTCACTTAGCCAGACTTATGTATCCAGTAGACTTTTTAGTGCTATTAATTACCACATAATCAAGAAAAGATAAGGCACCTTTCCCAATCAGGACATCAGGAACTGCACCACAACAGTAAATGAGCACTACTTGTCTGGCAGTAAGCAAGCTGACACTGATAAAATCACAGAATCAACTAGGTTGGAAAAGACTTCGAGATCAACCTATCACACCTGTGTGGAGTATCCTGATGATCACCTGATGATCCTGATCTGAGAAGTTCTGGATATCCACTAAAGGCTTCTGAGAATCATAGACTCAAGAATTTGCATATACTTAATTCTATTTTCATTAGCTAGTTATCAAAGCAAAGAGGATAAACATGCAAAAGACAAAGGCAAGCAGTTACAGTTACCAACTTTTCCATGAAGACTCAGGACATTGTACAGACTGAGAAATATGAACAAGAACTGCTCATGGTCTTATCAAACCACAAAATGCAGGAAATATAAGTGGATAGGCCTGACTATCACACAAAAGAATGCAAATCAGATCAAGAGTAATTTACCGACCTCCTTCCTCAACAGTTTCCTGGAATGCAATACTGTATGATATCAATACCTTAGAAGTCACACCTGTCTAACCCTAAAATGGCTGAGGTTGGAATGAATGAATGGAAACCTCTGACTACTGCCAACTGTGTATCATAAACTGCAGCACTTAGACTGCTCAACACGCCTGAAATCGCTGAAGTACAGGGTTTCTGAAAGGCCTCTGAGGTCAGCAGGATGATGGAGAATACTCTTGTTTCTGCACCAAAGAACTTTCAAAGGACAAAGCCTCAAGGAAGTATTAAATTTCCTTCAGCATTCTGAAGTCATGATGACCATCAGCTAAACAAATGAAAGGACAGAACAAGAGAATATGTCCATTACACAAGAGCGACATGGGGAGATTTGAGAGTATTCCACTCTTTTAAAAATGGACTAGAAACATTCTCCAGTATCTGAAGGAAGGAGGAGGAGGCTCTGAGAAAAACAGCAGCCTTATTAAATAGCTTGAACCTATATTTGGTGCCAAGAGAGTAACAATCAGCATTCAGTTAGTCTGTTTCCTTGTGTTATCTACCCATGGAGCATATGCATTCCTAGAATACAACCTGGCACCTCCTGGCTTTCCCCAACACAAGAAAGAATGCCAGCTAGTCATACAGGTATATCGGTTTTCTAATTATACAGAAAATTAGTATTTTGCTCAATTTTCTTGATTGACACACAACCAGAAACCTCCAGATCACCTAGTGGGCTTCAAAACATCCTTGGCAGGAAGTGAGATTCAGGAAGAGAAGCATTACTGTGGGATGTGGAACAGGCTATCTCTTCATTGGGGGAAGAAGCAGACACCACCATCCACTTCCATAAGCACTCTGGAAAGGACCACTGGTTATCACGGTTTTATGACCCTGCCATTAGCATAAGTGTTTGCCTATTACATTTTAACAGCTGGGCTCACACTGTTTGGCACCTGAAGCCAACCCAGACAGATCTACCAGGGGTATGCTATCCATGTGAGCAATCCTGGGAGCCCAAAACAATGCTGCACACGACTCACACACCAGCCACAAGACAAAGATAGTTACATGCAACTTGCTCATGTGAGCTTTGTCCTCTAACAGTGAGGAGTCTGAGCAAAAATGTTTGCACGTCATGCAACATCACAGAATGTTCCCAGATGCAGAAGTAGAAATGACTGAGGCAGAAGAGTGCAGATTTATTCTGCCGGTAGCTGTTGCCAGCTGGACAATGACAAAATAAAAAAAGGCAACTCTGTTGAATATAGCAGTTCAAACAAATTGCCATGAGCAACTGGCAACAGAAGGAATGGTAAACTGAGTCGTGTCAGTTACCAGTTATTCTGGAGTTTACCCAGCTGACACAGGTCTATGACACTTAAGACTGAATAGTTTAGATTTGGTACTTTTCCAAAAGTCAATGGGAACCTTTCAAACATCTGGCAAGCTTGTGCAATAATACCATAGAATCTGAGTAGTTTTGATTGTGGTAGTAATGAGAAGGTAGAATAGAAGACTCTGCACCAGAAATCTTTTTCACAAGCCTCAAGCACATGAGTATCTTGGGAAAGCTGAATGCCTGGATATGGCTGAACCATTTACTTGCTGAGTATGAACTCCTGAGCTGGACATGGCCTTTAAAGTTCACTCAGCCAGCTAGACCTGGAAATCAAGCTCCTACTGCCAGTTCACCTATTTCTTGAATGAATCAGAACGATTTCTGGGTGGGTGTAGCTCATCAATGCAGCAGAGACGTGCCAAATGCAGGCTGGGTAACAGCTCAACCCTGTGTGTAATGTATGAATGAAAAGAAGCCTTATGCAATGTCAGCAAAAGAGGAAAAAGGCAAAAAAATAAGTTAGGGGTCTAGAGAAGAGCAGCAGCATTAGCTGATCTCAACACTGTGGCTGACCTGGTAACATGCAGGCACATATGCTGCATGCCAAGGAGGGGGTGGGCACTGCAAAATCTTTCAAGTCTCAAGTGAAGTCAATAGACCAAAAGTTAGAACACACACACAATCTCACTCAAGGATTAAAAAAAATCAACAGTTCAAAATGAATAACTCAAGATGGTTCTCCCAGTGTGAAATGCAATTTTGATTCCAGTAATCAGGATCAACTGAATGCCTTCTTGAAGCTGGCACTTGAGCAGTGGGGAATATTGCTGAAAAAATCACTTTGCTTTTCAACTGAAAACTCATAGCAAATATTTGACTCCAGGCCTTTAGACTTAGGAGGCCTTTGGTTCAAGGGTCAGGGCTATTGCAAAGGTGGATGAGAAGAGCCCTTGGCTGGAGCATAGGGACAAGAAGGAAAACAAATCTGACAGAACCTCTTTAATCCTTGTTGATACTACCCAGGGAGTAGCTTAAACTGGAAGAATTAGCATTGGCAAACAGTGTGAAACAGACAGGAGCACCTGGGAGATGGAAAAACCCAAAGACGGTAAATGGGGTTGATAAAAACAACCATCTCTCTTTGCGTGCCACTGCTGTGCCCACACTGTGCCTCACTATCTCCAACTGGAGAACAAGGATGACACAGGATGCATCTGGGGCAGAGGAAGAGGATGATAGCTTCCTCTTGTCTGTGTGGGTTGCTGGCTCCCTGTCCAAACCTTCACCTTTCTCACACACACTCACTTTGTCAGTGTTGGAGGAAAGAGGCCAGGGAGGAGACAGATGTTGCAGCAGGCAGCTGAGAACTGTGAACACAAAACAGAAACACCTCCAGAGAAGGCAGGAGTTTCCTGAATCTTCCTTCCACCACTTAGTCACAGCTATGGAAGGGAGTGAAAGAAGAGGAATGAGTTACAAAAAGCTCTAAGGGGTGCACATATGCAGGATTATAGAGATGAAAAGGGGAATATTCTATCTTCCTCGAAAATCCCAAACTCTCTCAGCATTTCTGACTTCAACAGTCTAGTTATGAGAACGTGTTACCACAAACTAGACAAAAGCATTGGTTGAAGGCTGTTCAGCTGCCTACATGTATCTAGGACACACAAGGCTCCAATAATGGAATAAGCTGCTGCGTATTCAATTTCAATGAGAGTCCAGGCAGTTTCCAAAATGGCTAATGAACTGTCCCACAAGAATTCGTTCTAATAACCAAACTTAAGGTTTGCAGATCCTTACCTGTGAACTTGCACTGGTGTGGTGCAAACATGGTTACTGCTGCAATGCCTCTAGCTGCCATCACCAAGATGAACAGAGTATTGATGAAGGAAAAGGAGCTCAGGACAGATATTTAGCTTAGAAACATGCATAAAATGCTGCACTGCCCTGACAGAAGACACAAGTGAAGTTCATAAAGAGGACAATGACTGCAGTAGTACGAAAAGAGAAGTAAAAACACAACAGTATAAAATGTGGTATATTCATGCATTCTAGTTTGTAAGCATCTTAAAGTATCAGCTTCTTGTACACTGTCTCATCCCTTTCTCTTCACAAGAAAGACAACAGGCATGAGGGCTGAAGGACAGAAGCAAGCAAACTTGGTAAACCAGCCTGGCAAGGCACTGAGACACTTGTGAGAGACAATGAGAGTCAGCAGCAAGTGTCACTAGCATGGACAGGGAACATGCCCAAGAGAAGGTGCTCCACCGTCCTGAGCATGAACTTGATGACCTTCAACCTGATGAGTATTAAGATACTGTAATGACTCAAAGAGAGGAGGCTCAATGGTCAAGCCACTGATGCAATAGCATAATTTGAAAAGACTGGGGTGGGGTTGACTTCACATAAAATCTAAGAAGAGGTTGAGTGAAAGATGAGTATGGGTGACAACAGCAAAAAAAAAAGGCATATTTTAACAGAATAAAGGGAACATCATGGAGGAGTCTGACATGGTTAGATTATGTTCAGAGAAACAGAAGTCCCCAACTTTTTTAATGGTAGAGGGATTACATTTCTGGACATTACAGCTCCAAGGGCAAATTTCTAAATGTAATCCTGTCTTCATCGAAGGTGTGTCTGAACACAAATGCATGCTCTTAGTTAGGGTGTGAATTCACAGGACGTTTTGTGCACCACATTAATTGCCATATGAATTCACTTATGGCTCTAGTCACACAAATACTTGGAACTACACTGAAATAGTGGTAGCAACAAAAAAAGTTTTATTCTCATTGGGCCAGTGTTACCATCTCAACAGCAATACACAAGTATTTCTGCAGGCCTGCAGTGTGCTGGATCAAGGAATTAAACTGAGTCATTATGAACTGCTTGTTTTGTTAGATCAGCTTCAAACTTGGGATGAATTCTTCAGTCTGAGCCACTTGGTGATCATACACATTCTTTCATTAAAGCATCAAGATGTGTTCTTTGGGAACTACTTATAATGACTTGAGGAATAAAGCATAAAGATTTCCTGTGCAAAGCCATGTGTTCCTTTCAGAAAGCAGGGGCAACTACTTTACACCTAAGAGCCCACAGAAGGAAACTGGTGCACAGCAGCCAGTGTCCTGAAAAACTCACATCTTAACTTACTGCATATAAACTCTTTCATCCAGAAAAGCCCTCAGCTCCACAGAGGCAAACAGCAGTTCTAGAAGGGCTATAAACTGCTTTCTTCAGCCTATTGGGAAGGGAATTGAATGCATGTAAACACGTATGAAATATATGGTGGGTTTATGAAAATTAAAAGGGTTTGCATGACTACACACCACTGTGATACTTCATTTCAGTGGTACCCTCTTACAATTATTTGGAATTGGGTTGAGATATTTTATTATCCTAAAACATAACACACAGACTGGACAGAAAAGAAGGCAATCTTCCTTTTCTTAGATGTCACTACCTTCAAGGTTCTCATGCCTACTGACCAGCTTGCAGTACAAAAGCCCCAGAACTGGGTTAAAGCTTGGATTGCTCCCTGTACAGCAGCACTGAAGTAGCCATAGCAATGGAAATAATTTCTGCTTTGAACCAGACACCATATCTGTTTCGTGTAATTCTTAGAAACCACACTTGGCTATGTCTTGCCCAACAAAAAAAGTAAAATTTCCTCCCTTTCAACTATGATTTATGATACTCCACTCTTTTCTTTTCATATTCTGTACTTTTCGTATAGCACAATTATTCTGCTCCTATCATCCAAACCCAATTCACCTGGCAGGTGCCTCTAAGATGAGCAAGTACTCCCATATTCTGTAAGAGAGACATAATTTTGATCATGAAGAATCATTTCGAGTCTACTGGATATTATTACTTTTTGGGATCCACACATCAGCCCATAATAACTCCTACAGACACCTGTATGAATACCTCAGTGGGTATAATCCTGGAATGATGTTTACATAAATGTGGGAGAGAAAACAACAATAAAGATGCTTCAACCTCCCCCCATCCAGTTCTTCTGCTAATACTGGCTGTTTAGATCAAGTTCCAATTATAGCTCACTAAATAACCTACTAAATAACTAACTAAATAATATAAATAAAATAACTGTTAATAAAATAACTGATCTAAGCCAGTTGTGAAATATATATGAAGAACTTTTGCTGCAAACCTGTAAATCACAGGATATGACAGTATAGCCTCTGCTTCTACAGATGATTGCTTGCAAGGGCTTACAAAAACAAAGAAGAAATGAGATTTTTCAAGAAACAAGACATTAGGAGATACAATCTCACTGAGGCTGGACCATCTTCACTATATTCACACTGCCCAGTACATGTACAGGTGGGATGCTGTGTCTGCTAACATAATCCTGTAACAGTAAACAGGCAAACTGACTGTAGTGAAGTCTACTGATCTTCCTTGTAAAAGACTTAATAGCATTTGTTGTGATGCTGGCATGTGAAATCATAAAAGGACAAACTCAAAATCACAAACAGATATCAACATTAATTTTATTTGCTGAAATCAACAATCAACTTCACATTATTATGCAATTTGGGTATGCTTTTTTCCTCCCCAAAGCATTTCCTTCCTGTCTCTTGCAATTCAGTCCTCAAACTGTTGTTGCCTCTGCTCCTTTTAATGACTTGACACTGTCATTTTATTCCATGTTCAAGGCTGTTGGCTCACTGCCATATAGTCAGCATTCCTAATATTCATGCATTGATTAAATGGTAACCTAAAGTGGCCTAGATAATAGACTTAATAGGATCATTTATGAATATGGAGGAAAGGATGTAAGAACTAACAGAGGCAAAAAGTGACATTAGCCTATAGGAAGTTCATGGGAGGATCTTGATGCATGCATCCCACAGGGAAAGAATAAACACTGATCTCAGAAAAAATAATTGGAATAAATTTATTCAAATCCAAACATCATATCACCCTAACAAAACCAAACCAAAACAAACCAAACCAAACCAAAGTGGACTCTCCCACAAATAATACTATTTTCTCTCTCATGCTCCCTTCATCCTTCCTCACTGATTAACAAAGAACTTAAGACTGTGGGCAACTAATATCTTATAGCTGTAAAAATAGGCAGCTGCTGTGAAGCTGGTGAAGCTGATAGCCTAATGAAAAGGACAGAGACAGTTTCTTGTACCTACCTCCACTTCCTTCCACTAATAAAAAAAAGACAGTATTAGTACAATGCATCAGAGAAGGCTGACATAGAATCATAAAGTCATTTAAGTTAGAAAAGACTTCTAAAATCAAATCCAACTGTTAACCTAGCACTGCCAAGTTCACCAGCAAACCATGTCCCTGATTGGCACATCTACAGGTTTTTTTAATACCTCCAGGGATGGTGATACAACCACTTCCCTGGGCAGCCTATTCCAATGCTTAACAACCCTTTCCATGACGAAATTTTCCCTAATATCCAATCTAAACCATCCCTGGTGCAACTTGAGGCCATTTCCTCTTGTCCCATCACTTGTTATCTGGCAGAAGAGGCCGAGCCCCACCTGGCTGCACCCTCCTTTCAGGCAGTCACAGAGTGATGAGGTCCCCCCTGAGCCTCCTTTTCTCCAGGCTGAACACCCCCAGCTCCCTCAGCTGCTCCTCACAGCACTTGTGCTCCAGACCCTTCCCCAGCTCCGTTGCCCTTCTCTGGACACGCTCCAGCCCCTCAATGGCTCTCTTGCAGGGAGGGCCCAGAACTGAACACAGGATTTGAGGTGTGGCCTCAGCAGTGCCCAGCACAGGGGGACGGTCACTGCCCTGCTCCTGCTGGCCACACCATGGCTGATCCAGGCCAGGATGCCATCAGCCTTCTTGGCCACCTGGGCACAGCTGGATCATGTTCAGCTGCTGCTGACCAGCACCCCCAGGTCCTTTTCTGCTGGGCAGCTTCCCAGCCACTGCCCCCAGCCTGTAGTGCTGCCTGGGGTTGTTGTGACTCCAGTTCAGGACCTGGCACTGGGTCTTGCCGAACCTCATACAATTGGTCTTGACCCATCAATCCACCCTGTCCAGATCTCTCTGCAGAGCCTTCCTGCCCTCCAGCAAATCAACACTCCCACCCAACTTGACGTCATCCACAAATTTACTAAGGGCACACTCGATCCCTTCATCCAGATCACCAATGAAGATATTAAACAGGTCTGGGCCCAACACTGAACCCTGGGGGACGCCACTAGTGACCAGCCCCCAGCTGAATGTAATTCCATTCCCCACCACTCTCGGGGCCCAGCCATCCAGACAGTCTTTTACCCAGTGAGCAGCCAGTTTCTCCAGCAGAATGCTGTGGAAAATGGTGTCAAAGGCTTAAGTAAAATCCAAGTAGTTTAAGTAAATCCAAGTAGACAATATGTTTTTCCTCACCCACTAAGCAGATCATCTTGCTTTAGAAGGAGATGAGGTTAGTCAAGCAAATCCTTGGCCATGAAGAGGAGGTTCCATATTATTCCACATTATGTGAAGCAATACTGGGCAACCAAAGAGAAGTTGGCACTGGAGTGGAACTATGAACATAAGCCATCACATGTCCTGACATCAGCAATTTTGATTTAAACTGTCTCTAATTCGAAGACAATGAATCTGCAAGTGCAGGAGTGAAGCAATACTTCTCATAATCCAAGTTACTGAACCAGCCAACAAGGTGCTGGTGTGGAAGTGGTTCAGTGCACAAGTGTGCTGCAGCATTGCCTAAAAGATCAGCAGCAGAGCAGAAGCCTACCATGTCAGGGACCATACAAATGCAAAATAAAGACATGGCTCATAATATAAAGAGCTAGAATTTAGTTGATCTTAACTTTTTGAAGTTTTTGTGTTTTGTTAAAGTCTTTGCTCAAACTTTTGTTACATAATTTTTATTTCATTTTATGCAACTCACTTTTTATTTACCTGCCCTTCACATATACTATTCCAAAAAATCTAAAAATCTGTATTAATTATACAAGACAGATGTCAAACTGTTACTTGACTGCTTTGTCAAGTCAGCTTTGTATGCACAGGATTTTGCTGACAAAAGCAATTTTATTTCACTCGATATAAGCTTAAAGCACAGCAGCTCCAGGGGTATTTACACTGTAGCTTTGCAACAAATTCAGCAGCAGGGGGTACTCATCTATGGAAACAGATTTTCTGTTGACACTGGATTATCAGCTACACTTTTTCAATAGTTTTTTCACCTGGCACTCAGACAGTTCTGAACTATGGCTACAGCAATTTTATCAAAGTATGATGGGATGAATCTTGGAAAAAAAATTATTACACAGCTGGTGTTGTAATAGTTTGTCATCTTTCCTCTGATCATTTGTAACAGGATAATCAATATCCATTTCCTTTGACCTCACGTTTTAAGTAAGTTTTCCTTAACATTACATTTAAAAAAGGAACAAGTCATAGTTGCAGCAATCCTAACCTGGTTTGCTACATAACATTTCCAGAGCCTTGTGCAAAGCAAGCCTTCCCTTCATACTCAAAACATTTTACACTACCTACCTTCTGCATTAAGATGCATGGTTTCCAGAGGTCCAATAAATGCGTATCGCATTCCCAATCCATCAGACATCACAAGGTCTAGGTCAGTAGGAGATATTACTCCTTCCTAAGCAGCAAAAGTACAACAGGAAGGAAGACTGGTGAATGTTTGCTTTTAATGCAAAATTTCCCCTTTTTTGTATATAATTAAAAAATTTGGGAAGTAATAAAAACTAAGGCTAGAAATAGCAGTTGAGATTGCAAAGAGAAAAACACAACTGTTGGCCAGAAATGTCCATCTATTATGCAAACCTTCCTATGGTTCAGCATAAGCAGTCGTTCATATCTCTAGGACTGTACTTCATAGTCCCAGAAACTGAGACTGGAGAAGAAAGCAAGCATGACACTCTTAATAGCACATGGCCAAAAGAGTTTACATCAAATCCAAGTACTATACCAACCCTTTTAAATACAGGAATTTTGGCTAAATGTTGCATCTCCCTTCATATTCTCTTAGTTAGGGATTTTTGGGCAGAGTCCCATTTAGCAGAACAGTGGTGCACCAGTGGGTACTGCTCCTGAAGCCACCTGCAAAAAAGGCTGGGTCCAAACATGCAGGCAATGCAGTTGCCACTCCCTCCCACAAAACTCACCGAACATTTTACCTATCCAGCCTCAACCTGCCCAGGGCTCTTGAGTTCTTTGCCAGCCTCACATCTCAAGAGCTGGCAGGATATGGAGCAAGCAAAATGAAGCATTTCTCATGTTAAAAGTTGAGCATTGCTATTCCACCCACATGTAGCACTTACAAGAAAGCTAATGCCTCCATCAGGTTGGGGCAAGCACAGAAAGGCTTGTAAAAAATGATTCACAGTTCTTTACCTGAACAGATTTACTTTAGAAGAATACTATTTATTACATGAGGTTGTTTTCTACCTACTAGAAAGACAGGAATTAATCAAGACTTGTTCTAACCACTTTCATCAGATAAAACGTGGTTTCAAGGACTTGTCCTCTCTTATTCCCAGAGACATGAAAACATTTCCTCCTGGGTAGGAAGGTGGAAGAGATGCTGAACTGCTTCTGATTTATCTTTTCACTCTACTCTGAGGTGCTCAGCCTACTCGGTGCCTCTTCCTTAACAAGTGCCTTTAAGCTTCAGAACACTCACATTCATAGTGCTTGGACAAAACCACAAAAATTTCTGTTAAATTTCTCTCTTGCAGGGCCCTGTCTGAATGCCCCTTTGTATCACGCAGTCATGGGCTAGAGTTACGGGCACACAGGACAGCTCTTCTGATCCACACTAGACAATGACATCTAAGCTAGACATCTAGACTCTCTTTATAATGACCAGGGAGAAAAAGGAAATCAGCATCCTAAAGCAGGCATCTAGAGTAGGTAAGATGAGTTGTGTCCTGAAAGGGCCTAATTTTCCTCACCGATGGAAAGATGAGTAAGAAGCTTAGATATCACTGTCTACATTTTTGATATCCCATCTTAAATGAGCTTAAATCTCACCCACAGTGTCTTCCTGTGTCCATCATTTACATCATATACTGCTACTTTAAATGAATCTTAAATGCCACAAATCAACATAACTTCTACAGCTGGCCACAGACATCGAGTTTCATCATCTCATGCTTAAACTGAGACTTTTATAAGACAATCTCAAGACTCGACATGTTAGTAGGTATTGTTCCTACCAAAACTACGCCTGTCTGAATCCCTGTCACAGAATTCTACCTCAAAAAGGAAAAACTGATATAATTATTCACATCGATGTACCACATATGGAACACACAGTTCTCCTAGCAATTAGCCATAAAATGGCAGGGATAAGAAAGCATTATTTTCTTCAAATTAAAGGTAAAGCATAGACAATGGTAAAGTAACTCATTTAGAGGCAGATAGAAAAGTCTGCATAAAGACATGACTAAACAAAAACCTCAGACAGAATGCAGATTACAGACCAGCATCAGGGTAACTAACACAGACACCATATGTTCTGTGAAAGCTTTTTCCCCTGACATGGCAACACAACTTCTCTGAACAACATCAGCAAAGTCAACAAAAGTGTTCCTCTGTTGGGAGTGCTTCATCCAAACAATGAGTTGTGCTGGTAAAGCTGTGCTTGATGAGTGGTTTCCCCCTGTCCCCCTGGGTGACATGGATTTATGGACAAAAGACTAACCACAAACTCCAGACAAGCATTTGAACCACAGCAGCAGTTAAAAACTGTAAACATAATGTTAAAATATTTAACAGGCTCTTGAAGTACTTCAGAGTCATTGCAAATTAATTTCCAAATCAATAACTTACTTTCTTTGGATACCATAGTCCTCAGCTATTATACTGATATTTGAAAACCAGGTGCCCTCGGAATGATGAGATGCGTGCCTTGCTCTTGGCCTTTTGACTATAGCTGCAATTTGATTTTTACAGCTGCTAAAAGGCAAGAATTGTTGCTACCAGAAGGAAACCATGACAGATCCCTTCAGCTGAGGGATACAGTGTTCTATTCAAATGAGCTCAACTTCTTCCTGCCAAACACACCCTTCTAAAGAAAAACTTTTTACTTCTTCTCTTCATAAATTGACAACACATAAATGATAAACAAGTTAGACCTTCCTACCCTGGGGAATAACCCTACTCCCATTTATGATAAGGAGATCACAAGTTGGTGGAATGATTCACCAGGCTGCAAGTTCAGCAAGGTGTCTTCCACTAAGATTGATGTTTATGCTAAGAACTAAACAAGAAAGAGTTCCTATCCGGTTTCACTAAGTGTAGGTGTGAATTAATCTTCCCAAGGGGATTTTTCATCCTGGATTACTCATCTGGTAAGCCTCTGCCTCCAGCACTTGTCAGAGGGAAGAGGAAACATATTAAGAGTTCACTAGAAGCTCTGACAGCTACAGAATTAAGCTTTAAAATATTTTCCACCAAAATCCTCAGTGATCCCAATAGCCAGTCAAATTTCAAAATCTAGACTATCTCAGAATTCTCCACACTTCTTACAACAACATTTATATACCACAATCTCATTTTCCCAGAAGTTTTAACCTCCAGTGATACCACAGGATTATCCTAATGAGCCTTTGGTGCTTCATTAGTGCTTCTCCCTTCCTCCTATGCAGGGACCTTTTTCACCTTTCCAGAAACCCATGGTGGTTCTGTGGCCTCCAGCATCAGGCTCTGATCCAACCTGCTTGGTTTTAATCAGCAGTCTTTCTTTCCATCTCTGGGTCACACCCACATTCTCTCACAAACTTGGTTTGTAATCATACCAAATGTAATGGCCAAAAAACATCACAATCTTTCTGATTCCACCAATTCATGTTCTCCTACTGACTCCAGTCTGTTATAGAGTTATTTGGGGCTTCACTGCCTCCTGGACCACATATTTGGTGTTTCCAAAACTGCCACTTCATCCTCTGTATTTCCCAAATCCAGTATTCTTTTTCTTTTCAGAATGCCACTAATATATGCATTCTGTCTCAGCAGTACTTGTTACACCCTCCTCTTCACTATCACTTCAATCAAGTCCCTTCCATGCACACCCTGATGAGATCTTTTTCCAGTCCTGTCATTTTGAGCATATGACTTTTCTCCTATATCCCTCTACATCTCTCAATTTCATAATGTTTAAACTTGTCATCCTACACACTTCACACCTCCTTACTTTGCTGGCCTTTATCTTCCTTCTTCCGTGGCACCTTCACTCACCTCACCCTATAAGAAACATTTAGTATCAACACTATTTTTCTTCCTGTCCCTTTAAACTTCCTTTTTATGATATTCCCCCTTTTATGGGGCACTGTAACTAAATGTTTAATCCTATACCTCATCTTCAATCTTTTGGAAAAGTCCTTTGAATAACACTGTAATATAATTAATAATAAGGAATCTGGACTTTAAAAGCCTTGACAGTATTTGAAGTCTGCTAAGCTAGTCACTTGAGAAAAGAGAGGTACGTAAATTAATAATTGAAGCCAATGCACCTGATTGTCACAAAAACAAACTGAAATGGACACATGGCCAAACCATGACTTTATTTTCCAAAAAATTAACAAAAATCGAAGAGCGGCCTGTTCTTCTCATGTTTTACAATGACTACAACATAAAAGAAAATCCACTTTTAAAGAAAAAAAACACATTAAGACAGTATTAATTTTTTATACAGAGATAAGTAGAGTATTTACACAATCCATCCTGTAACAGTTTTAACATATTAAAAAATTTCCCGCCACAAACACCTGCACTGCCCAAATGCTTGTGACGTGCAAGTCAAAGCAATCTTTGAGAAGACATCTTGTCACAAAAAGACTAATTCAGACCCAAAATGAAACATCTCTTTGTAGCACTCTTGCCTCAAAGAGAAGCACCTGCTCAAATTACATCTTTTAGACCCATAAATGAATCCATGGTCTTTGCTTCTAAGTTCTTGTAAAGTCAAACTTCTGCATTCTGTAATCTACATTCCTAATTATCCACATAAGCAAAGTTCTCAGCATTCAACAGTATGAGTTTTCTTTCTTCTACTTTCCTACAAATAAGATCTCAACTTGCAAGCCTATTAATTTCTTACCACTTCATCACCACAATTCCCACTCCCACATTCAGTCCAGTCCTGCATTCACAGCACTCCTATTGTGCCCAGCTGTAAAATCCTTGCCTCCCTGTGTGTGCAGCTGGGAACCCCAGCACCTTTGGCAAAGATAAACTATATCCCAATACTCAGGTTTCTCCTTGCTACTTTAATCTCTTTGCACTGAAATATGCTCCTCTCTGTGCTCTGGCATCCATGCCACGTGCAATTTGAGCACCATGTGGAGCCTTGAGCCTGCACCCCCATGTGCTGGCAGAGTCTTACCTCAGATTTCTGGCTGTGTTAAAAGTGTGTCCTACTCTTGGACCCACGTAACAGAAGTCAGTGAGCCCCACACAACATTCAGCAAGCAGATGTCTTTACCACATTTCTTTCTACACAGCTGCATCTTTACTTCCATACTCTATATTGGAGCCTTTCTCCCATCACGATTCCTTGCCCATGTCTCATCCATCCCAACACAGCACTGCTAAAGAAAAGAGAAAGACTGGCAGGTTGTCAGTTTCCCACATAGATTTGGGAACTCAAACATATTCTGCAAGCTACTCAGCCTATTTATTATAAAGTTTTCAAGATAAATGTTGTAAGTACGGCTGTACTGCATGTCTGTGCTACCACCAATGACTAACAGGGCATTAGTAGTTCTACCAGAGAAACTTCCACCAGTTTCTTTATTGAAATAAGCTCAACTGACAAAAAAATCAAAAACAAACAAACAAAAAACCCCCCCATTCAATCAACCAACAAAAAAATCCCAAGAAAACAACATAACAACCCACCAGTGCTTCTCAGAGTAACCAAAAGATTTGTTCAAGATGTTACCAGCGTGAGTAAAACTTGATTTTTAGGAGTCTCTCAAAGACTGAGAGTTGGGGAGATTGATGTTTTCAACAGTAAGAACTGGAAAGTGACTTCACAATCAGAAGGAAGAATTATGTTTCCCCATTTGGAAAGTGGAATACACCAAAAGAACATGACTTGCAATAAAAATTACTAAGTTGGCAGCACAATAGTACAAACATACAAACTGCCCCAGGCCTGCAGTTCTCACCTATGTGCAGTGAATCTCCTCCCATCAAAGACACTGTGCAGCCCAAAGTCAAGCAGCTGAAACTACACACCTTTGACAGCTGATATTGTTCAAGCTTCTGGAGTAGAAATAGGGCCACCAAAGTTGTTACTGTTTAAAAGTGTATTTGGCTGAAACGCAATAAAATTATAAAAGAACAGAACAACTTGGAAACTTTGATTTTCAACAAAATCAATTTTCTTTCTCTCTCACTCCTTCAAGCACTATTTTATTACTATTCACATAACCACCACTGCCACAAAAGCATCCATACAACAGGTTCATACTAAAGGTTTGCCTCAACTCAGTACTTTCCTTCCAACAGCAGTCCATGAATTGTTCTTAAATTCCTTCCACAACAAGGCCAGAGAATGACACTTCCAGGGATATGTACTGGACTGCCTCAGCTCCCAACAGTCCAATCTTTGAGACTTTGAAGCTGGAAGGTGCTTCTGCACAGTTCAACACTAATGCATCTAAATGAGCCCTGGATCCATTCAAATTTCTAGCATCCTAGGTTACTATGGCAGTGGCTTTCACCACTGAGTTTATGCTCTCACAGATGTGAAACAATCCTGTTAGATTTCTGAGGCATTACCTGAATGCCTGTGCTGACCAAGGGTGAATTCAACAACTTTTTGAATTCTTATAAAAGGGGTAAGGTGTGCTAACTTTCATTTTTGCAGTACGATGCTAGATAGTGTATAAAAAGGTGCTTAAATTAGTACTTAATCAACTTCACATTTCAGTTCTGTGATCCTTGGGTAAGTTCAATATCTCCTCCACAGCCTGTCATTGTTCTTTTTCCCTTTCCTCCTTCAAAACCCTTGTTCTTAGCATGACTTATTTTACAGCAGATCTCTTTCTTTCAAGGAAAGGTTACACTGTGGGAACCTCTTTTAATCGTGAATGTTACAATTGAGCAAGTTTTTTCCTCATTAATTTAACCTTCCTTGCTCACAATTTTTAGTAGTTGTTTTCACATTTTTATTCTCAAAGGTATTTTTTCACCAGTGTTCTTATGATTCCAAAAATAATTTAGAGGCTAATTTGGATTGGGCCAGACTTGTCAGTGGTGCCTGGAAACAAGACAAGGGGCAACGGGCACAGACTATAAACTCAGAAAGTTACATCTGAATAGGAAGAAAAAAATTCTTTACTTTGAGGGTGACAGAGAACTGGAGCAGGCTGCCCAATGAGAATGAATATTCTCCTCTGAAGTTATTCAAAACCCACCTAGACATCATCCTGTGCAACCTGCTGTGTGGGAACTCTAGATGGGCAAGAGTTCCCAGCAGAAATGAGCCAAGAATTCCAACACTGCTGCAGTAGGGGGGTGGCACTAGATGATCTCCAGAGGTCCCTTCCAACCCAAAGTATTCTGTGATTGTATGTTATTGTCTTTTCTATCCTGTTTTCCAACGTGACTACAGCTTTCTGAAGGTGTTTTTCTTATCATAAACTTGAGGCTATGTATTAAAAGCTTAAACAACAGAATCCATTTTTAAAATTTAAATAAACATCTCCAGTAGTAGATCAGTTCGTCCCTCACAACACTGTTTTACTTACTGTTATTCACCACCTCCTTTATACTGTTGTATTATGTTGCTAGTGAAAGCCAGCTACAGGTGAGCAAAATCTGTTCAGCAATTATGTTTAAACACTTCTTTGGAATAAAAGTTGCTTTGTTCACAGTAATATTACCTTAGTTTTAAGATCTTTACCTGTATTTGTGTGCATGGCTGTTTTAAACAGCTTGAAAAATCAAAACACTCCACAATAAAAAATAAGTCCTGTTAAAGCCCAGTTGAAACTCCTCTCAAGAAAACAGCAACAGACTCATAACTCAGTTCCTGCTGATGAAAGATCAAACTTTTCAGCACAGAACAGCTAACTGTGGGAAAAGCTGAAGCCACACAAACAAATTATTCTCAGCTAGAAGTCTGAATGGGCAGGAGGAGGAGAAATCTGTCTTTACCTACAAGTATCAAGTAACAGTTAAATCTATGAGTGCAGTTCCTGAAAGGCCAAAGAGATAACCATTTAAAATATTTTCATGACCACTGTACAGTAGGCCAAGAACACTGGAAAAAAAAGCGACAGGAAATTATGAGAAGCCTACAAAAAGAAAAATTGGTATTTTGATTCCTGTGCTTTTAGATTATTCTTTTGATTGCCCTGAAAATAACAATATTCTGGAAAAAAGAAAGCAGGAAAAAGAATAATTTTTACCATCACATATCATTTTGGTTTTGTCAGTGTTTGCTTTTTATAACTGACATCACTTCTTACTGGGTTTAATTTATATTTAAACATACATTTTCTGTTCATAAGGGACAGCTGAACAAAGGTGACACAAATTTTAAGGATGTTTAAATATATAATCTCACTTAGCACATTTATAGAACTGACCAAGTACTGAAAAAAAAAAGATATACATACACCCACAAGTCTCCAAGCTTCACTTATCACTGCATACTGTAGTCGATTCAGAACAAAGCCCTCAATTTCTCTGTTTAGTTTGACAGGAGACTGACCAATCTTCTTCATCAGGGCATATGTTCTCTCTGTCGTAGAAGGATCTGTTTCTGGATGAGGAACAATTTCAACCAACGGCACAAAGTAAGGTGGATTTACCTCAAGAAGAAACAGAAAAGAAGAACATCAGCCACCAACAGAACAAGTTAATAGTTTTTAGCATCTTTATAGCTGGCACTAGCTTGGATGACTTCCACTGAACACAGCAAGCCTGACATTCAGACCTTGGAAGACTTCACCAATCCAATATAAGTGGGTGCATTAATTCAAATTAAAAGAAAAAATTAAACTGGCACTAAATCAAACTGTTTTACCCCAGCAATATTCATGGAGCTATACCAGAGATGACAGCACTCAAACAGTACTAGAAGACTTCATTCTGACTTGAGGAACTGTTTGCTCAATATTCAGGCTGCTTGTTGTTGTAAGACATATGGTCACCACCTGTCTTTCCAAATTAAGCAAGGCATTTCCTTTTAGACAGTCAGGAGCTCTATAACAAAAGTAATGCTAAGCACCACCTGTAAGATGTAACACTTAACACATAAGCAGCTACTAGCCCAAGCCTGTAAATATATGCTAAATACAGTAACAGATATCACATAAAACATACTTTAAAAATGTTGCAGAACAGGTTACCTTCAAACACTGCACTTAGAAAAAAAAATAAAACACCTCTCCCTGACTCTTCTCAAATGTAATTTCTCATCAAGTCAAGACCTTTGCGTTATGTATTTTTGAAGTAAAAAAAAAAAAATCCTAAAGAAAGTTCTTCAGGTCATAGTGTTACAGACAGCAGTGCTGCATGCATGCTCTTCCCAAAGTAGCAGTCCTTCAGCTGAACTCTTAAAGGTGTTAAATTCAGCTCTCCATCTAGCTCCAGGCAACAGAAGGAGCTAACATATAATAAATTACTACCAGGAATAACACTGACATTTAAAGGATGGTAATTAAATCATGCTCCCTTACAGTCAACTACATGCTTTCATCATGCTCCCTTATAGTCAACTACTCTTAACTGTGCTCCTGTAAATGTAAGTACAGGATTTAGTCACAGGAACATGCAGGCAGCTTTTCCTCCGTGCATGTTCTTTCTTTTCAGTATTTACATGGTTCCCTTTCCTGCAGGGTCTGACATCTGCTCTAACCACTGATGTAACACACTTCACTCCTTCTAGACGGCCCAGTGTCCCAACACAGCCTCTCTCACATCAGTATCTCTGGCAGTGCCACTGCCAGCGCTGAGAACGGTGTGGGGGATGGACACCATCCAGTGGTGCCAGGCCACTGAGCAAGACCCAAAACAGTGAAAGCACTAAGACATTCTCTGAGGCTTTTCTAACCCTTAAGTATACCACAAGTTCCAATCAGAAAGAGAACAAGTTAATTGTTGAGACTAAGCCTATTAAAAATTTCTTCCAAGATTAGTGTTGACAGTGATATTATTGAAGTATTCCATTTCATGAACTTGGCACAGGGCATGTTCATGAGCACACTGTGGAAACACAGGAAGACAATTTTCAGGAGTGAGATAATAGATATTGGTAAAACTGACAGTGGTGGAACATAGATGAAAATAGAGAATGGGGGAAAGTTTCTAAAAATGAGAAGTATTTTCAGGGAACAGAAGGTCATCTTAGTCTAACAAAGTGACAGCTAAGAAAGGAGATGACAAAGAAAACACTGAAAATAATTAAGTTACACAAAAGCTGTCAACAAACATAAATATTAATTTTAATGGACCAATAATGAGATTGGAACAAAAATTAGAAGACAATTTCTAACAGTAGTGGAGTTAAAAAATAATCTGAGAGAGTTTAATGCTGTTTTAAAGTTATTTGATTGCAGGGTTTCCTGTACAACAGGGGACTTCACTCAGTAGCACAATCTCCTCTAGCTCCAGATTTCTAGCTGTGTGATGCAGCAGCCATATTCAGTACATGAGAAAAGAACCCTAGAGCAGACCTCTACTGATCCACTGCCTGAAACTGCTTTCAGAGAACAGCTGTACCTGTTTTGTATTGTAAGATATTGTGTGCATTTCTATCATAGAGCTGTGCTGTGGGACTTTTTTTTTTTTTTTTAATAATGAACCATGTTAAGCAAAGGGACGAGCTGCTTCTGCACTCTGGGCACTTCATTTCATTTAGCCTCAACACTCTCACTCATGCCAGAGGCCCTACAACTTTAGCTTTAATTTTTCAATTATATGGTATATCAAATTCCACACTTGTTTTCAGTGTCTTGCAGAGCTGCTTGTTTCCTGCAGCCACCAAATCCTACTATTGTGTTCAAGATCTTAATAAAAAAAATAAAATGAAAAAACCACCCAAAGCCAACAACTACTACAAACCAAGCATGTTTCCTGATGCAGATGCAGAAAGGCCCCTGGAAGAGTACACTGGATTACAGCTTCTTTGGTACTCTCAGAACAGCTGAGTGAAGCTGAGATTACTAAGAAAACAGTCTCATTTGGACTGCAAAGCCATTTTGGAACAATTAGACATTTTAAGGTACTCCAGAGCATTCACCTTGACAAAATACGTATCTTTAAAACAGAAGCATAGAAAATGTTTCTGCAGAGACTAACTACCTTTCCAGATCTGATAAAATCTGGTTTCAGGAGTGGCTCCTATGAAGACTGCAGTTCAGACTAAACAAAGTCAATTGGACCAACTTGGGAAAACATTAGGAAAGAGTACAGCAAAATCAAAGACTGACAAACAGTCAAGCAGCCATGAACTGGTTAAAAAAAATAAATTAGTTACTCAATGTAGAAATGTTAAAGACACTTTATCTCTTCTCTTGCACTAGAGAAAATTACAACCCTGGAAATAAGAGATAAGGAACTATTGAATTTTAGACTGGAGAAAGAGTATATCTAGATACATATTTTGAAATTTGATTTTTTTAATAATTAAATGGGATTGAAAACTTATTATACAGAAACAAACCAAACTAAGCCTTTTGGTCCCCTTGCCACCCAGGCACCCCAAGGCACAATGGTGGTGGTGGTGGAGAGATGTCTGAAAGGCACTAACCAAATGTTTTCACACTACAGCATCAGGCTACAGGTAGCTGTAGAGACACTACAGTAAAGTAGTGCTGTATTTTTGTATTCTTGAGCATGCCCAGGGAATTGACATTTACTTTACACTCTGAGGGATGCCCTGGAGAGACATCATGTAGTTACCAAACTGCAGAAACTAGGGCAGCACCTTTCTTCATGACAACAGCCCTCTTAACTGATCAGCTGACCACCAGACTAACATTGGCTTAGCAAATTCATCAGCTTCTTGAACAGTGGAAAACAGAAGCAGTAAGAATCCCAGTGATGATCAAGATAAAATGCTCTTCCATGCTAAGGAGAGGTGTGATAAACAGCTGCCTGGCAGTTCCAAACAGACCTCTACAGAAGCTCACAAGTGCCTTTGACCCTTTTGAGGATCTGCTGCAACCTCTAGTCATTCCATTTTTGCATCACTGCCCTGCCCCAGCTGGTCATGAAGCATGCAAATTCAGCTCCAAGTCCAATTTGTTCCATTTCATAATTCCTTAATTCCTCTTTCAGGAATTAAGGAATACTGCTTCTGCATCACTAGTCTGAAAAAAATGGAGTCTAAATTCTCCATCTTTTATCAATACAGCCTGACAAGCACATGCAGCTCTGTGTTTGGATTCTTACTGTTACCCAACAGAAGCTAAAAGAGGATACTAGACAAGACTAACAATGACACAAGAAGAAAGTAGCAATGCTGTGAGTTTGTACCCAAAACATAGCATTCCTACATTTTGAAAGCCAGTAGTTTGAGAAACACACAACAATATAAGCACAACAGCTCACACAGAACATATCTTGAGCCAACAGCATGCAACATGCTACATCCTCTCAATTTTGTAGATTAGTGCTGCTGCTCACAGAATAACCAAACTACAGCTTTTTTTAAAAGTAGGCCCTGCACACTAACAATGGCACAGAAGAGCCCCAAACACCCTTCTGAGTCTTTCAGTTTGCAGGAAGGAGTTTGGCATGCAGTTTACACAAAAATGCCATCATACTTACAGGATGTGACACGATGCACTGTTTAACATGTTTAAGGCCAGTGAACAATTTGCTGGGTAAGAGACAAGAGGTTGAACTGCTCAAGATAACACTGTCACCCACAATAAGATCCAACTGATCGAAAATCTTCTTCTTCAGTTCCAGGTTCTCTGGAGTACATTCCTGGAATAAAACAGAAAACCAGTATTAGAAGCCATGTAGTTCAATAGTATCTATCCATACATCTCAGACTTCACTGAGCCCATCCTAGACTGACACCCAGGAATTCAGCACAAACCATCTATTTAATCAGCCTAGATATACCAGCAAGCCATTAACACAAAAATATCTTCCCACAGTTAAAGAAATGGAAAGACCAAGAGCTTATGTTCAGCAGAATATGGACCACCACATCCTACAGGAGATTTAACACAAAATATTCTGCTTCGTCTAAAATACAGTTTTTAACTTACAGAGAGAGATAACACAATACAGAGGAATAAGACCTGGTTTCCACTTTTTAAGAGAATCTCACATGATAGAAGTCATAGATAGAAGTATTCTCTCTCAGACAAGATGGAAATGAACAGGTGCATCTCAAAAGAAGACAAACTTACAATCTCCAGAACCATGGCAGGAGATTCCAAGGTACAGCTCTGCAACCTGTGCTTAAACAACTCCTAGAGTTGAAATTAATGAAAATACTTAAGCATTTTAAGTGTGAGGTTCACTGAGAAAGACTTATGAAGACCACATGAAGTAGAATGAATGCTATCAAAACTTCTCCCAAAGCTACTACATTCAGCTCTACATTACTGAGTGAAATTTCATGTGTGAGCCAAGAGGCACAACCTACAGTCACTAGATTTCCAAAGTTATCTCCAGGAGATGCCTGAAGGAGAGCATGCAAAGATCCACTAGTCTGGGAGGAGAAGCACATGGGATAATAACTACAGTGGATCCCACAAGCAACAGAAAAGTCTTCAGCCTATGAGAAGAAAATGGAGTAAAGCAGGCCAGCCTGTTTTTGAGGGGTTTTGGAAGAGTTTAAAAAAAAACCAATCAAGATCCCAAAGTTGCAAAACCTCAGCCTTCCCCTTAAAACATACAAAAAATACCTGCTCTTTTCCAACTCTAACCTTTTCTCACCTGTCAGTACTTCACTCTCCTTTCTGTTATGCTGAATTACACACAGCAAGGTTAGGGGAAAAGGCTACACATCTGACATAATCCAAAATTTACATTTAACATCTGCTGCTTCAGACAGACTCTGTGGTAAGAATGCCCAGAGCCAGAGTTTTTAAACCAAAAAATATGTTAAAAGTAATCTGAAGTCTTAAAAAATAAATTGCATGGAACAGTACTAAAGGTTCCATGATGCAGAAGAGATAAACAGGGTCATTTAAGAACTCCAGATAGAGCCCAAAGTATTAGACGGCCTTATCAAAACAAAATGATACTCTGCTCATAGTTCCAGAATCCCTGCTTGTTGGTTAAGTTTAAATAGTTTCTTTTAGTGAAGCCAAAGATGACGAGAACTCTGCAGATACTGTTCAAGCTAATAAAAGAGCTGCTCTGAATAGGTTTGTGAACTTGAAACTCTAAGCCTGCTCTCACATCAGATGATAATCAAAAAGGCAAAGTCAAATCTGCTGGAAACTCAAACCTGCCGTGGTTACGTAAGGTTTCTGAATGGGCCATTTGCTTGGAGTTTCTTGTATAGTGTCACAATTGTATTCAGGTTGTTGGACCACTGCAATAAAGTTTCTGTTCTCAAGCATGCAATTATTTTCTCAGAGACACCAATTCCCTGAAGAACAGGGGGAAAATTAAGCTCTAAACAATCCATTAAACAGGAACCTCACTTGCTGTCAGTTATGGAGCCTGAAGAGGTCTGAAACTATTCTCTTTACCATGAGAAAGAGAAGATCAAACAGAGAGCAGATAAGATATGGGTTTAAAGCTACCACAGTTTCTCTCAAAGAATCAGTGCAAAAAGGTTAGCATGCACCACTATGCATTTTAAGTGACACAGTATATTTCTGTGCCCTTTTCTTAGGGAAGATCATACTTCTCATTTGCAGTGAACAGTAAACTTTTATTCCAAGGCTTGGTCACCCAAACAAGGTTGCTACAAATCTGGCTTCCAATTTAAACTTTATTAGATATCTCTTAAGAGCCTATTCAGAACATGACAGCTGTTAATTTTTAAAACTCATCTCCTGGAAGTGTTGTACTGAATTAAAGGCTTAGACGTAATAGGAGTTACACTATTCAAATACATGTTCAGAGAACACACAGCAGCTACTCGAACCAGTTTATAAACTCTTAAAGAACTACATGAAGATAAACACATGCTAGACTCCCTCTCCAGCCTACTGATACACCACATGGTGATTGAGGTCTAGTTGCCCCTAATTAAGATGCTGCACTCACACAACACAACCCCTGAAATCCCAGTACATGGAAAGCCAGTGAGTTTTATCTGTTTAAATCCAGTGTTTCTGTGTTTTTGCATAGGCCTTTCTCACCATGACATCCACCGTCTGTGTTCCCACATGCATCCACGCTCATCTAAATGCACAACTTCATTTTCCGATATTTAAATGCTGGCATCTCCCCAAGTTCTTCCCATCCATTCTCAAATATGCCAAGGTAGCAACTCCTCTGTAAAATCTACACAGACGCTCCCCAAAACACTGTCTTGCAAAATACCTTTTCCTTATACTATCAATGAGAATTGCTGCTGAGTATTAGTACTATTTATTGGTACTGGGAGGCAAAAGAAAGAAAACATGGCTTGAAGCAAAGCCCTGCAACACAGTGGTATGGTCCTAAAATAAGTAAACATCGTACACAAGCAGTGTAAGATGAAAGCCAGATATTTAAACTAGCACGCAGAAGGTCAAAGATTAGCAACCACTCAAGCCACTTTCTGTAAAATCATCTGGAGATGCTGTCACAGGGAGCAGCATCAAGCCTTCCCAATAAGAAGTATGGAGTCTGATGGTAGTCATGGGCATTAGGGATTGATGAATAAAAAAGTCTGAAAGCTACAACTGCACAACAATGAATTCCTACCTCCTGATGCTGTCTGCTGCAAATTCAAAACATAAAGTGTTTCTTCTCTGGCAATCTTAATATGAAGGCTTATGATAATATATACATTCCTTCAACTGAAGATAGATCTGTCTTGTGCTCTCCTAGACCTATCTTCATTTCAGGAGTTTATCCCATACCATAGGATTCTTCCAAGTAGATTTTGGCCCAACAGGCCAAAGTGGTCCCTCCTGAAGTCTAGGACTGTAATCCCAGTTTTCATCTTCCATCTCCTTTGAGGATCCTCAACTTCACCATCTCATGGGCACTATAGCAAAGACTTCCCCCTCACCTTCACATCTCCAACCAGTTCTTCATCATTTGTGAGGTCCAGCACAACATATCCTCTCTTCTAGCTCTCAACCACCTGTTGTTAAAGTTACCACGAATGCATTCCACAATCCTTCTGAATTCTTTGTGCTCTCCTGTGCTGACCCTCCAACAGATATTGATGTGGTTGAAGCCCCACCATGGAGACATGGGCCTGTGAATGTGAGGCTTCTGAAGGCCTTTTCTTCCTGATCAAGTGGTCTGTAGGAGACATCTACCACAAAGTCTCCCATACTGGTGGTCCTGCTAATCTTGATCCATAAGTTCTCAACTGGCTCCTCAATCAAACCAAGGGAGAGCAAGAAAACACCCTATTCCCTCCCACAGCTATTTCCCTCCTACCGCTATTCACCTTTGTCTTGTACCACCTAACCCCCAAGAGTTGCATTTCACTGCCATGCCGCAGCTGCTACAACAAGGGCATCCTGTGTCCTTGCCCAACCATAACTAAGGTAGAAAATTACTTTCTAGAGTTCTGCAACTTCTCCTTTCCCAGTAAATCCAGTAAGGTTTTAAGAAGGTAAATTGTTTAGAAGCCATGACCATTTTGACTGCAACAAGAGTGCTCCTCATCTTCTGCAGTTAAGTGAGGATCTCCAAACGTGCCACAAGCCCTGTTTACACACATACAAAACTTACAGGTGTTTAAGGAGCCTCACCTTGTCAGTGCTGTGATTTAGCTGACATTTTTAAGGCACTCCTTTAGAACAGTTCCCAGAGTCAAGTGACAACAACCCTCTCCTCTCACAGAATGAGGCCACAGCAGCAGCTTTCAAAGCACCAAACTATCCCACAAGCTGGACCCCGACTGTCAGCACTGCTGCAACAGGAACCACATTGTGTCCAGCTTTTTGTGGGAATATAAAGAACTTCACAGGATTAAGAGACAAAGAGTTCTGCATGTCAGAAAAGGAGCTTTTCTGAAAGCTTGGTGTCTAATACATTTCTACAAATACTTCCATTATCTTCTATAGTTATAATCCACTAGAAAAAGATCTTCACAGAAAAGACAAGCATAATTGTTTTACTTTCAATCTAACAAGTCACTTGAGCATGTTTTATTTCTAAAACAAAGCCTGAATAATATAAACCTGCAACAAACTCTGGCCTGTGGATTTTTATACACATAACCTGCATGCTGTTTAAGACAGACATTAAAAATACCTGAAAAGGAGACATGCAAATTTAATGAAATGACATAGAGATTTCAAATCACTATCTATAGATAGCAACTGTACAGTCAAATACAAGTATTCCATAGCATTTTACCACATCTACGTAATATAATAAAGGATTATTGTAAAAACCTTTTTCAAAAAAGTACATATGCTAAATTAAGCTCTCTGCAAATTAAATCCTGCCATTTGACAACCAGTTCTGTTTCCCCCAGCATCACTGGCAAAGTTGAGGCTACTGAAGTTACCAAAGCAAAATTCCATCTATATGCTCCATCTCGCATATAGATTGCTGTATTTCAGTCACCATTTTATTGAATCCACATCCAATTACATTTTAAGCAAAAGAGTGTTTAAAATGCTCACTACTATCATTAGTATTACCGTCCTAATTATTCTAATTTTTATTTAGGCTTTTGCATTGACATTCTGGTTTGTTCTGTTCCTGCAGGGTTTAAGTGTGTATTTCCATTCTGGAAGAGTGAAGATGCACCTTTTATTAAGGAAACTAGAGTTTTTTTCTATTGTATTCCAGTTCAGACACTGAAGTGCACTCTAGTCAGTAAACAAGAGTCACATACATGAACCAGGGGAACTACACCATCTGCAATTAAAAAACACAACATTTTGACTGCAGAGGCTGGGAGTTCAGCTAGTGAAATAAGCAGAGACATAAAACTATATTTTTAATAGCAGAACAAATTATTAAGTCAGAGTATCAATTTTGCTTCTGATATTATTGTTAACCAATAGAACTTAGCTCAAATATCATTTTTTTCATACATTGAATAGGTTTGATAATTTCACAAAATTCAAAATTATTGTATATTTTAAATACAAATACTTGATTTCAAGTATTTTGCACTTTTCCATCATGGTCCCCTCAAAAATGATTTTAGATGCATAGGAACTTTAGAGATGGAGAGTATGTGCATCTAACAGTATACCAAAACAATATTAAGACAAGGTGACAAACAAAAATGCGTTATTTCAAAGATGGTAAGAGGAAAACATATTTACGTCAGTCTCTTTTTGTAAAGTGTTGCTACCCTTCTTGAGGATAATGGCAGGGCCAGCAGCTGGGTAGGAGGCACACACACTTTTGCATGGCTTTGGGATGACACACACACAGTTGCTATGGCAGGAGACCCCAGGCTGTTGCTCACCTTTCAGTCAGGATTTTGATCAGTTAAAATGAGGTAGATGGAGGGAAAAAAAGCAAACAACAAACCACCATAAAAACCCTGAAACACTTGGATGTGAGGCAGAAACCCAACCCAGTGGGATACACACAGGAACAGGAGCTGATCGGGCTGTCTGCCTCTTTCCCACAGCAGATACTCATTCCACTAAGAGGGTACACAACTTCCTCCAAGATGGTTTCAAGCTCATGAACAAACCCCAAATTATTAATTAAAAAAAATCATTTGCAACAAAAGCCTCCTTAGGTGTAAACCAACTCAAACTATCTTACTAACTACTGCTATCCTGTAAGCCCAAGGGTAAGAAAGCACAATAAGGGCAGCAGCTCCTTCAACTGAAAAGCAGAATTGCCTTTTGTTAGGAATGGGAGGGCCACATGATCACCATGTGACTCAATTATAAAAAATATGAATAAAGGACAGGCATGCGGGTTTCACATCCCAGGGCTTCAGTTATAGACTTCCTATGGGTTATGTATGCACTGGAGAAAAATGCTAAATGTGGGAGGAGAAGGAACCACACCACAAGAGAATGTTAAGAACAGGTTAACACATTTCTGACAGAGGCATGTCTGGGTATGAGTGATCCTGCCTGCCTTGGTCTCATCACTAGATGAAGAAGCTTACTGTAAAAGCGGTCATAGAAGATCAAGTAAAGCGCCAGCACTTTCAGGCTAATCTAATTTTAAAAAATAATTTAGAGCTATAAATCACTTTAGATCTAGACTGATAACTTATTTGTCTTGAACATATGAGCTCATACAAGCGTGAAATCTGATGCTTCATAAATCACTACCTCTTGAGTGACATGAAAGACTCTTGACTGCAAGATACTGTGCAAGTAAACAACACTGAGGTGAAATCCAGCACTTGGATGGAAACATTTTGTACTTTCCTACATTTCATAAACATACTCTGTTAAAGAACCTGACCAATAAAAATATCAAGTTACTGCCATTTTATACTGTTCAGAATAAATGACTGAATTACAAGTGTTCTTTCAACCTTTAGTAGAAAAAACCAGGATCTACAGACGTACTAGTTTTCAGAACTACATTTTCCAAAATAATACTCGCAAATTTGGGAGGTTTTGAGGGGTTCTTTGAGGGGTTTTTTGGCTGTTTTTTTGTTTAAAACAAACACAGCAAATGAAGACAAGTTTGCTTCTTCTGTTAGAATCATGGCATGAAAAGATCCATCATCTTCCATGATGTTCACGTCCTACAAAACTTTCAAAAGACAGGCAAGTTGGTCAGGCTGCTACAAATGAAGACCCTTTTTGTTCCCTCAGAAAAGGGCAATAAGATCTCAAACTAGTTGACTGACATCCTCCTCCCTACATCTTCTCTCAAAGTACAAGATTTTCCCTGTTTTCCTCTACCCTGATCTCATCCACCCTGAAAAACAGGGAAAGTTGTTGGGGAAGATGAAATAAGAAGGCAGCGCTCGCTACAGGCAGCGTAACGACAGAAAGTGATCTAGGAAAGGCAATGGGAACACAATACCACCCAGAAAAGGGACTAGGGAACAATGGAAGAGAACCTGAAGAGCAAGATTAGTTGTCAGGCAGGATGACAGTTTTGGCAATTACAACCTCCTGAAACAGGGACCAAAACCATATTCAATACTGCAATGGTAGGTGACACCAGCTGTTACATGCATAGAATAGATGGGAAATAAACGTTTGTTGGAAAATTTGGAAGGATGTACGTCTTCAGCAGCAGCACCACCACAGTGACACAGGCAAGCTGTTTACCTAAACATCATCTTTCAGTTCAACTCAGACACAGACTTCATAAAATGTTTTACAGCAAGTTTTTAGAGATCTGATCATTTAAATCTTTAAAATTAGAAAGAATTTTCTCAAAACTTCTACAAGGACAGCAGGTCAGGTCCCACGTCTAAAACCTGTTCCCTTAAAAGTCAAAACACAACTTGTGGTGCCTCAGGCCAGTGTTTAAGCTGTGTAGGGTAAAACCAGGCCTAAGGTTATATTTGCCCAGCTGAGAACAAACAGACCCATGTTTGTCCATCCAGGGCTGAGTTCAGAAGAAGCCATGTTACTGCAATGCTTGCACACTCTGCCTGCCAGCAGTTTTGTTTTTACAGAGATCTGTGACTAACAGAGCCTCCAAAACAGTATGGTCTTCCAGCCTATGAGCTCAGGGCAGCTGAAGGTATCTTTACCCACTGTCTGCAGACATTCCCTCATCCCCAGAAGTAAAGGGTTCTTGAAAGCCATCAGGAAAGTCAAACAAAAGCTTTGAGTAGAAACTGGTAGACAGTCAAAACCTAATTTTTATGACCAGAGACAGATGACACCTGCTGTGAAAGTTCCAAAATCAATGCTAGTTTTGCACCCTGAAGGCACCACCAGGCTTTTTGAAAGCTGTTAACACTGTTTTTTAAAAATATGTCTAACTGGAAAAGATGAAAGAGGCAGCAAGATCTGAAAAATACCACGTTGAAAATCTATTAGTGTTGTTATCATCAGCTCAACAGTCTGTGCAGCTGTAATGGGGGGAGGAGGAGAGGGGTCAGAACATCCTCTCTTTTTAAAGGGGTGGGCAGGAAATGAAGATACTCTTCTAAGGCTTTTAGGCACAGTTCTTCTAGAAGGAAAAATGATAAATACTTCAAGAACACGAGGTGTAAGTTAAAAACTTAACTTCATCCCCTTCCCCAGTCTGCTCTGTTCAATGCCACAGCACAACAGATGGGTTCAGAGATCACCTCTCAGTCACCTTTTGTGTCCATCTTCAACCAGCCCAGCCAAAATGCACAGCAGCTCAGGTGTCAAGGGTAAGAACTTAGCAATAATTAGACATCTTATCTTTCTCTGACAGCTAGTTGTTTTTTATTGTTCAGGTAGTAAATTGTTGACTTTAAACCCTTTGGTTTTGTTTTACTAGTGTTGTGGTAAGAGATCATACAAGTGCTGCACTGACTTCTGTTCAATATGTATTATTTATGAACTAGACACGTATCCACTAAAATCTGGTTTTAATATTCCAAGAAGTACTAACATGTTCAATACCCAACAGTCACAAAAAGACAGAAGACAAAAGCCGTCATATATTTATGCAGGAAAGGTAAGAGCACAAAAGTAAGAAACATTTAAGTCACCCATGATAGTCCCATGCCAGGAACATTATAGTACAAGCATATCCATTAATTTATCTCCATGGTGTTTTCAGCTAATGGAAAAGTTATTTCAGAATTAAAGCTTTTAGTGATATAAAAACTTGCAGTGTACATTTACCTACATGCCATAGGTTATGCCCTTATTCCAAGTAGCATAGGAAAGTTCTGGGAAGTGAACTCAGATTCAGAGCAAAACATGGACTGATTTCCTGCTGTAGTTGATGTAAAGCACACTAATCAAGACAAGATTTTACTTCATGAAAATGCTCAGGAGAGAGAATATATAACCTTTTAAAAGGTTCAAGACATTACCGTTACAAATTTTCTCAGTCCTCGTAATTATCTCTTGCATCTTTTCCCTTTTTGTATATTCACTGATATAACTTAGGAAGTTGCATTTTTTACTACTTTATCCCATCTGTTTTAAGTTATGTCCTATGGAAACTATATGGAAGGCAACTGTCGGAAGAATTTATTCACGGAGGGCAAACATCAATAAGTTTTTTAAAGCTTTAAGTGGACTTATTCTACAAAGGCCAGATTTGAAAAGAAGTTAAGATTTAACCAACTGAAATCCAGGGTAAAGAAATGCAGGTCTCAGGAAAATTCTGAAATAAGCTATTCAGTAGGTTATATCATTAAACATGAAAACTGAGTCCTCTATATTTAACTACAATTAATACAACCAATATTTTATTTTTTAAGTAACTGAAAGTCAGAACACTTGTGCTCATTAGTTACAATTACTACATTTTGTCCTTCCATGTTCAAAGCTGCACCAAGCAGCATTTCTTAAATTTTATATGGTTCAATCATAAAGTAGTCTACTCACTGCTGAAATAAGGTTGTGAGCCTAGATTGTTTCATTTTATTCCACCACCCTTCTTCAAGAGAAAATTAAAGTATACTTCAAATAAGTTGCCTGCCCACTTCCACTGTGCATTTGTTAACACTTTGAATCAAACTAAACTTTAATGCTATAATTTGGAGAGCTGATACAAATAGTGCCAACCATGTTTCACACATATGACTTGTTATCTATGGGTATACGGCAGCTATTTTTTTTATTTTTATTGATATACTAAACAACTACATGTTTAGAGACATCAAGAGGGCTAAGAGAACATAAAATAGTGCCAGAAAGCTGGAGCACACTGTTGCTGTTTGGAGACTACCAACACAACACTGCTGTCTTCAGCTACCTGAAAGGAACACACAGGTTCTCTGAGGTGCAGCTGGTAGGACAGGAGGTAAAAAACTGAAGATGCAAGTGGAGGCTTCCAATTAGGTATTAGGGAAAAGCTGCACAATGACAGTAATCTAACACTGTAACAAGTTACCCAAAGAGACCAGAAATGTTTATCCAAAACTCAACTGCACAAATTTTGCACAAGTTGATGCAAGTTGGTCCTGCAATGAGTTGGGCCAGATGACTTCCACAGGTTCCTTCTAACAGAAAATTACTTTGATTTTGCAATGTTTGCCCATTGCGTAAATGAGCTGATAGTGGTGGAGAAGGATGCAGCCTTTGATTTAGTCTGACATGGCATGCCAAAGAACCTCACTCATGGGACCAACAGCATACCAGAACTCAGCATCCCTGCCAGAGCAACAAGACCAAGAACTCCACCACAGCTTCAAAAGAAGATGGTAAAATAGAAGTCAGAATGCTAAAGAGATACAAAGTGGCACTAAGAAGGGTCAATCACATCCTTAGAGGTAGGATATGAAGAAACTAAGGACACTATATAGATATAACAGGTAGTAAGAAATGCCTGAAACAGCAAAAGAAAACAAGAACTATGAGAATACTGGAAACAAGAAGGCAGCCTCCACAAGCAGAAGGTAGGAAGAACAGTCAGTTCTTATTCACTGGAATAGGCTGGCCAGTGCTGTTTCACAGATAGCTGTGCCCTTGGTTACATCCTTTCATAAATTACCTCAAAGTTAGCTCATGAAATTTAAGTTTGCCATCATTACAACAACCAAAAACATTTGCAGAAGGACTTTACAAGAGTGATCAGACAATAAATTTGCAAATTAAACTCAGTAGAATTAGGCAATACATGCTAATGAACTAACAAGTTCCAAGCTCATTAGTGATGGAAGAGTAACATACTGGGGCTGGCAATATATAGTTTCATGCTATGAAGAAAAGAAGTGAACACAAAAGTGCACCACTGTAAAAATCTAGAGTACATTCACACCTCGACTTCCATGTGAGGCTTCGCCCTGCCTCCCATTCTCTCCTCCTCACTTCACCAAATTGGGAGGAATAAAAGGTGCTCTTTCAGTGGAATTGTTACTAGGAAGTCTGTGCTCTTTCTGTTCAATTTGTTATTAAGGTTGTGTTGCAGCTGGTCGGACTGGGAATTTGCAGCCTGAAACAGTGTAAGTTGTAAACTCGAGTGCAGCACAGATACATGTAGAGACAACTAATGGTACAACACTGGAATAATATTGGGGAGCTATATAGGGTAGAAGATGCCAATCCTAATGAAAACTCATTCATACTTTATCCCAGAAATGGTCCCAGATTAGCCTATTCTCTCTGCACTATGTCCAATCCAGTGAGCATATTAATAATTAAGCAGCCAAACTATCAGGTCTAGTAGTTCAGCTTGTTTCCTATTCCAATTTTACTTAGCAGCACAGATTTCAAAAGTATGTATTAACCCTGGTTTTAATACCCTAACACTCTGGGATAGCCGTGTTTGGCTACAGCACTCCCTCACAGAACAGTCATCCCATATGTCATACTCCCGGCCTTCATTAGGTACCTAGAGGGGAAAAAACACATTTCAGACCCAGCTCTAGAATATGTGGTGGTCCCTAAGAGATAATCTGTCCCCCAAAAACCTCCTGCCAACCTTCGTTTCACACTGACCCTTTTAACAGGTACAGTCATTATTATACATGGAGGTCAGCAATTCCCTCTCAGCTTAGCTGCCAGCCTCTCCCCCCATAACTCAGAATAAACTTGCAAGGACTCTAGCGTAGGAAATTCTGCAAAGAGGCATGATCTCCCATGTCAGGATACCAGGCTGGAAAGAACTTTAACATGCATGGCTATATCCTTATGGGGCCAGGATGTTGAACTCTCCAGTGCTCACCTTCTCCCTAGCACAGCTTTTAATCATCTTCCTGAACTGTTTGCTAGGAGTTGGCAAATCTTTGCTTACCTGAATGAAAGTAGCACCCTCTACTGCTGCCTTCAGGTCTGTACAAATGCTAATGAGAGCCAACTGCTGCTCCGCACTCAAAGCTCCTTTCAGGACTCCCGACTTCTCCATCTCTTTCATTTCTTTGCTGACAGAAACAACATAGACTCATTTAAATACTTTATCATTGTTAAGCCACTATCAATTTTTAAAAAAAAACTTCTTAACAAACCATGTACTATACTATTTGTCATGCCACTGCACACATCTATATTCAAAAATATAAAGGTTAATTTAGTCATTTCTCCTTTCTCTCCCATCTTATCAAAGGTTTTTCTTCTCTTCAAGCACAGACAGCTCCAAGATCTACACCTAGATGCAAGACTGTGATCACTTCAAATTTGTTTGAACTGGTGTACAATCAGGAAGAGGGTTTTTTTGCTCATATTTAACAGGAAGGTCCCTTTAATATACTTCATGTAGTTTTACAAACAGCTCTTTTGCTACAAAGCCTCACCATAGGAACACCTCTTTACCAGTATAGAAATAAATAAATACATTCAATATAGACAAGAGTCCTGCCTAAAAACCATGCCACTACATTTTGGGGGTTTTTTTAATGACTACCGAACAAGCGTTGAAAAATTCAAATAGTTACTAAACTTGAAATGAATGCTCAAGTACACACCATGGCTGGGACTTCTTCAGAAAAGGTGCCTGCAGTTCAAAGCCTTCAAACATCCAGAACAAGCAAGCCCTTTTTCAAAACCATTATAAGGCACTTAAAGGAACAATGGCCACAGAAATTAGGTGGGATTAAACTGTCTCATCACAATCAACCTAAAGCTCTTTGATGTAGTCCTTATCATGGTTAAATTGGTTCAGTTTTCATCAGTTTCATCAAGACAGAACTCTGAGCCCTTGGTTATTATTCAGCAAAAACTGCTCATCCCTATGAAGACTCGAGGAATTTGACCTAATGAATAGCAGTAGTAAAAAAACCATTCTTTATTATACCCACCAACTTAATTAAGGACACAGTAAATGGATGGCTGAAAAGCACAGACTTCTACTTCTTAAGAAATTTATGGCAAAGAATAGGATCTTCAGCTCCCTTTCCCAGGGTCACAGGGAACATACAGCATGCTGGGCAGAAACTTCATCCAACACTTAAGGTTTCTAGCACTAAAGGTGCCAGTGCTTCATCTGGAGAGAAACAGGTGCCCTAAGCTAGAGAATCCAAACTTCTGGCTCCCTCACACCTTGTGAGGCAAGATGAATAATTCAAAAGGTCTTTAGTATCTATTCCTTAGAAGTTCATTTCCCAGGTGGTCTTGCCCAAATCCAGCATACTCTCGCTCACATGCTTAAAAAAACCCCAAACCAAACTAAAAACACACACAAAACAACACAAAAGTTACATTTGAAGAGATCATATCAGAACTACTTCCTTCTTTGAAGAAGAGGGTGAAGTTCTTGTTCACTCTGATTGTAATGCTACATTTGTCTCATCCTCCCAGGTTCTCCAAAATTACAGTACATGGCTGGTGACTGAGGAATTCAAAAAAGCTAGTGTCATAGACAAAGAGATCTAGCTTCTATTTTTCTCCCCAAGCTCTCACAGAAGCTTGCAGCATCCATCTTTCCTTCTCTGCCAGTAACAACCATCCCGTATTTCTGCTTTTCTGTCATAAACCACCAACAATACACTGCGCACTCAGAATACCATTTCTTAATTAACCTACAAAACTACCATCTCCATCTTTGGAATTTGAGGCTGGATTGATTTTTTTTTTACTTCTTAACAAAAACCATTCTTTTTAACATAACCAATCTTCATATTAGCCATGCATTTAAGTCAGTTAAAACATGAAGTAGGAAACATGTGCATTACTTGAATTCTGGCTTTTCCTCCTGGGAAATTTTCATTTTTTGCACCTATTGCCATTCTGGTTGTTTTGTTCCGCAAATAAATTTTAGCCTTTCAAACACGAAACCATCTTTATATTTCTGTGGAGTATTAGATTGCTACAGAACTATGAGAAATCAGTGTTCCCTGACACTTACCATACATTAAGACACAAAGGTTTGTACATACAGCAGTGCACCACTGACCTCTACTGGATGATTTTTTAATGAAGACAGCCTAAATTTTTAGGGGATCATCCCTAGGATGACCCTAGACTGCAATCATTGCAGCCATGTCCATAGCTTCACTCTGCAGTTGTATTGTGTGTGCAGCTCAGAGAGTTTCACCCAATACCTGTAAGGTCTTTGAAGAATTCACACCCATAAGAAAATACTACTTCCTTTTTGAGCTTATACTTCATCTACCTCCATAGTTTTACTGTTGCACCTGTCTGCCCCTCAGCACCATTCTGAGAACTGGGCTAGTATTTGCTTCAGGATAAGGCATCCAATCTATGGGAACTCTCCCAATCATATAAAATGCCTGGAATGCTTCTGGTTACAAATCCTACTCTAAAAGTCCTTGCACAAGAACCCTGAATGCAATGCTAACACTTAACTCATCTTGTTCACACCCCACTTGCCTCACCTTTATCCACAGCCACTACTGGGCAGTTGTATTCAGCACATGCCATTGCAACCAGCAAATACTTAATAGAATTTAGACTGCTTAATCACAACCACGTTGCCCACACTAACAAGAAGGGAAGGAAGAGAAGAAAACACCAACCCTGTTCTTCACAAGTTTAGCCAGCTGCTGTTGCCCAAAGACTAGAACTATTCCCCAGTCAAAGCACCACCATCTAGTGCTGTCTGATAAATGAGATGTTTTGGCATGGTGAAAACAAACCAACAAACCCAAACTTCACTGGTCCCATATATTTAGCCTGAGACAGAACAGACCAAGTAGGTTTTGTGCAGCCAAGCTTGAAAGCTTTCAGGAAAGGAGATTTCACCGACTCCTTGGACAACTCGTTACTCTGCATACCAGGCAAATGTGAGCACTATCACTGTTCTCAAAGCACAACTTTAGTAATTACAGAAATCATCCTCACTGAAACGCTGTTTGCTGCCATGGGGACTGGGTACCACGCAGGAACGAGGTGAAAAGAGAACACTTCCTTTTGGAGGTGTTTTCAACTCAGACAGAACTTTGTAAAGGTGGAATCTATCCCCTTCCAAAGCCTATCAATATGTTCTCTAGTTAGTTCTGCAAGTGAAGCAGTTTTGCCAAACTAGTTAATTGCACTTTTGGGCCTGGTGGGTGGACAGAAATAAAATCAAAAGGTAGAATCAAGCCTATGATTTAGCACAAGCTTGATGTGCCAGCATCAGGCATTCAATATCAAACTGTGCTCTGAAAAGAATCACCTAGTTAGAAGTTCTGCCCCCAAAGAAGATATATAAAACTATCAAAGAAGACCTAAGCCAAGCTGCATTTTGCCCTTGATATATACAGTACCAATACAACAAAGCAAGACATAAGACAGACTGGAAGACTAAGCCAGTAAGCCTGGTAATTAATCAATCTTTATCAGCAGAATAATTATGTCTAGAACAATAGCACAGTAACTACTTGGAAAAGTTTACGTATTACCAGAATCATAAATTTATTTTTGGCAGAGGGGCATACACTAAAGCATTTCTGCATCCTGTGTTTTAGGACTACTTTCAGGAATAGGATACTACTTGTTTTTCTAATTCTCATTATTTCAAAATTTAGCAATCTTGCATTCAAACCAGGTTCACACCAATGCAGAAAAAAGCATGCTGTATATGAAAAATTACATTTCCCAAGGCAGGCTACTAGAGCGAGCATTCAGTAGGTTCAGTGTGGTATAACAGTGTTCATTAGTTTGGTTTCTTCAGCAGAACAAAAGGTTGCTGTTCCATTAGAGAAGACCCTGAGATGTTCTGAATTTAAATAAAAGGCAATGAGTTATGGGTCAACAGACTAAACAGCAACAACATAAAATAATTAAGTATCACTTCTGCCACCAAAAAATACCTTCTCCTTTTAGAAGTAAAGTGAGTGTTGCTTACTACTCAAATCCCAGTTTTATTTGGAAAAGGGAAACTACAAATAGTCATCTGTACACTTCAGTTTCTCCCTAATAAGTAGTACCCTCATACACTAGAAGTTTGTGCTGACTAGAGTGGAATAAATATATTCCAATACTAAAACAAAATAAGCCACAAAACCCCTAAGCCTAAAAACTTCCCTAAAAGTATTTGCTATTTGGAGGGAAAAGGAAAGCAACTTCAGAGAAGCAGACACCAGCTGGCTCTATCAGAGAGACATTCCCTTGCTGCTGTCCTGTGAGCACACATTACCTGCTCAAGCCCCAACTCTTACAGAAGTATCACATCAGTAACTTCATGGTTTACTGCAGGTTGAGTGCTATGAAATGAGTGCAAAGAAGTTTGACCATATTTTGATAGATACAATCATTAAAACAGTGGTTGAAGAAACTGTGTAGCTTGTATTCTTGTCACAACAACTATATTTTCCTGAAACTAGGCTTTTTAACGAGACTGTTACAATAGCTAAAATACACAAGTTAATTATAAGTTAGGAACATCTTATGTAAAAGGCAAAACCTGCCTTGAACTCAACTGAACTTGCCTTGAACTTATCATGACTTGCATGAACACGCAGGTGCCTCCTCAGCAAGTTCACTCATGACACCAAACTGGGAGGAGTGGCCAATACCCCAGAGATCTGTGCAGCCCTTCACAAGAACCTCAACAGGATGGGCAGAGAAGAACTCCCTGGAATTCAACAAAGGCAAATGAAGGGTCCTGCACCCGGGGAGGAACAACCCCAGGCACCAGCACAGGCTGGAGGCCAACCTGCTGGAGAAGGACCTGAGGATCCTGGTGGACAACAAGCTGTCCATGAACCAGCAGTGTCCTTGTGGCCAGAAGGCCACTGGGATCCTGGGATGCATTGGGAAGAGCAGTGCCAGCAGGCCAGGGGAGGTGATCCTGCTCCTCTGCTCTGCGTTGGTGAGGCACATCTGGAGTGCTGTGTCCAGTTCTGAGCTCCTCAGTACATGGACAAAGACACAGAGCTCTTGGAGGGGGTCCAGCAGAGGGTTATGAAGACGATTAAGGTGCTGGAGCATCTCTCCTACAAGGAAAGGCTGATGGAGTTGGGCCTGATCAGCCTTGAGAAGAGACAACACAGGGAACCTCAACAATGTCTATAAGCATCTGTAAGAGTGGTGCCAAGAAATGGATCCAGGCTCTTCTCAGTGGTGCCAAGCAATAGGACAAGAGGCAACAGGCAGAAATTGGAATACAGGAAGTTCTGCCTGAACGAGAGGAAAAGCTTCTTTACTGTGAGGGCAACTAAACACTGGAACAGCTTGCCCAGAAAGATTGTAGGGTCTCTTTCATGTAGCTATTCAAAAGCTGTCTGGATACAAGGAGCTTTAGAACACCCTGCTCGAGCAGGGAAGTTGGACTAGATACCTCCAGAGCTCCCTTCCAACACTACCCTTCGGTGATTCTGTGAACTCCTACAAAGAAACATATGTAGGCACAAGACAGTACAGACCCACTCAAATAGCACTCCATCCTATTACACATGACATTCTATGATTCATGTGTTCAAGCTGAAAAACTTGTAAGGCTAACATCCTCATCTTGCTATTCGAAAAAGAAAAAATTTGGGGCAAATGCTGCCTTTAGTAATGAACACCACAAAACTGCCAGCTAATAATCCAGAACCTCATTGTAGCTACCACTATGACAGCAACTCTGAAAAAAACCAAAGGTTTGTGTCATCTAGGTGATGCAACAGAGATGTCTGGTCTAACATCTACCTGGAAAGAAAAAAAAGAGGGGATAGATTTTCCCATTCTTTTGTTATCAAGTCTTTTTTAGCAGATCTCACTAGACATCACACACTGTTTAACTTCTGAACTCTAACAACTGAACTGATCTACAAGGGGTTCTTGATGTCACTCCTGTTTGTTTAAGGCTTATTACAGAAAGCAATTAGGATGCAGTACACCACAACCTTTTTTCAGGTGCACCTTATACCCCATACAGCTGACACACAAGCTGACATTATGTCACTCCAAGGCATCATGAAGTGAGAGCTGATGCCTTTCGGTTGATGCTAATTGTGAAGTCATCTGAAGTCCAGCATTAAATGCTGATACAACAACATAAGGTTGTGCACAGAACCACTTTATAAATGCACTTTCACCTTCTCTCACAGGCAAATAAAAGCTGTATTTTCATGCTCAGCAAGAAGAAGGTGCATAGGACCAAGCAGACATGTTCCTTCTAACACAAGGGTCAATCAAAGTAACTTAGGAGCCAGGTTCAAAACAAACACCAGGGAATGTGGCTCCTCACAGAGCGAGCAGTAAATCTGCAGAACACAAAGTCCTTTGGTAAGGAGGCCACAGAAGTATTTATATCAGTTCAAGGGAAGGTTAGAGAAATACTTGGAAGAAATCCAGTTAAGAGTGACTGAATAGGTAATTAACTTGTTGGCATTGAAGGTTGGAGGAGGGGAGCAGACAGGCAAAGACTTGAACTTGCAGCTCTTGCAGTAGCAAAGGCACCAGGCTTTAGCCACAGTGCCATGGGCAACAGAGGAGGGCTGGAGGCCTCCTGGACTCAACTGGTGCCAGGGATGTCACGTTCATACCCTCAAACTGGCACTCCTTCTATAGATGCTTCCTACTTCAACTATAACTGATCAATGACACTAGCAACTTGTTCTTCTAGGATGCAAAAGCAGTTGTTTAAGAGTTTAAAAACTAGTTATAAAATGCTAGTAATTGTAGCAGGGCTTCTCAGCAATCCATCTGAACCTACCTCCACTTTGAAAGGGTCTTTGTAGCCTTTCCGTGCAAAAATTCTTACGTTCACGTATTTTAAACCTAGCCTATAAATAACCTAATGGTGGTAAGCATAATTTTTAAAAACTGAATTTAAACTTAAGATTTTGAATAACTTACAAAATTAAATTTCTCTTCAGAAGTGTCAGTGACACTTGGAAGCACAGATCTTCTGATCTTAACCTGTACTTCTAAGTTAAAGCCTTCTTCAAAGTCAAAAATCTATGCTCCCTGAAATAACAAGATATGGCTATTCATTCATAGTTACAAAAATTCCACAGTTTCATTCCAACCCCAGTAATTTCAAGTCAGGTTACCTACCGAATATTTTCCAGGGCACTTGTTAGCTGCTGTTGTGCAATATCATAAAGTTTCACTTTGAAGCCTCCAGCAGCAAACACCATGGCCCAGCTGCGACCAATGAGTCCACTGAAAAAAAAAATATCAGCCAATTAATAAACCAGCATTTCAAAGGAGGAAGGAGATCTTGGAAGCATTGCAAAAACCAAAATGGCTGAGCTTGGACTCTTCCATATTTGATAAAAGATCAGTTACCTACTGATGAGAAACAAATCTCTCTAACAGAGAAATACACTTTGCTGGCTGCGTACAGCAGCTTCTCTGCAAACGGAAATGAAAATAATGCAGAAGAAAAAAAAAGCCCAAAGCAAAACAGAAAAAGGAGAGCAGAATTCAAATAGGAGGAACTACTACTTTGGGATGCTGGACTCAATCACCAACAGTTTTGTCAGCCATAACCTTAACCTGGAGCTGGTTAATGCATTTATATTACAGAGATTTGTTTGGTTCACAGACTGAAGACAGGCAGCAGTCCACTGATCCCAGAGTGCAGGATCCTGCTTCAGAGGTGATCAGAAAACCAAAGGCCCAGCTACTGAAGTCACAGATCCTAAGCAATTCAGAAAGTACCACAAGCACATGAAAAGGGAAAAAAAATCTCAACTGAGCATGGGTTTGATACTATTTTTCCACCTAGCCACTACTAGCACTACCTTTATTTTTAGATGAAGCACTTAATCATGCTGGATACACACCAGGAACAGTCTGCCTACATCTTTTGGTGAAATCATATTACTGAGCAATACATGGAGGAAATCTGTAGCAACTGACAATTTTATTATCTCTGTTAAAGCAATGCAGGTTTTAACTTCATTAGATGTGTAGCAGGCAGTGGTCTTTTCAAGTGGAAGCACCAAGGCACAGCGTCACAAGCTTAAGTAACCTGAAATCACAAAAAAATTAGGAAAAAAAGTCCGTAACAGAGACAAGATCAGAACTTCATATCCATGACTGTTACAGTGGGGGTTTTGATAATTTCATGCATTTCATCTCACTTCCAAGATCACTGTATTTACAGCATTAAACTTTAGTGATCTCTGGCAACTGAAAACTTCAAGGCCATTAGCGCATCAAAAAAAGATTAAAGGGGAGCAAGAGTCAGAGATAAAGTAATAGGGTAGATGAGAAAAGAAGGAAGAAAAAACAGGAACATGCTCAGCCTTTGGTTTAACTATGTATTTTTAAAAAGGATCAAAACAGGAAGTTTCAGGAAATAGCAGGAATCAGTGGAAATAACTGGGACAAAAAAATGTGAAGCTTTGCATTTAGTGCCGTTAAGTAGACAATAAGGTCTCACTCAAAACTACCACTTAAAAGCAAAAATAAACAACTTCTCTGTATTAAGCCCAGAGTTCATCAATTCTGAGGCAAGCAACAGAACAAACTTACAGAATAGGGATGGTCAAGATTTGTTAGCTACTGTAACCTCCTGGCTAACCAGTATTTATAAAACAAAAGCATTTGAATCACTTCAACCTGACATGAGTATATCTGAGCTACCAGTGTCTTTACAAAGCAGCATAACCTCTCTAAATTACACTTTTAAATTAAATTTCCTTAAAACACACAAAAAGATTCTTCCACTTTAAGACAGGTTTTTAGGGTTGTGGGGTTTTTCTTTTGAACCACAGAGTACACAAAGTAAGTCAATGGTAGGTACCAGGCCTGTACCATTACTGCATAGTACATGACAGCATCATTACAATTTGATGTTAGCAAATTCGACCCCAAGACAGTGCTTTCTGACACTTTAAGTGCTGTCTTTTTGGGCCCAGTGATAGATAAAATATTAACAACCAGATCTGCTCACACAGCTTCTGCAGGTGCTACCAAAACCTGCAGTAGCGCCACAGGAGCCACAGCAGGCAAGAGCCCAACTCTCCTGACCCTTCATACACACCTACAGTGAATAAAATTCACTGAGAACCTGCAGTAGGAGCCAGTTTGCTCGGTGTCACACAGCAGCACCGAAATTCCCAACACTTCATGAGGCTTCAAGCAGCCTCGCTAATAAAGTTTGCTGCAGCCCACATTTGCAGCATCAAGGTACAGTGGTGCATAGGGGACTGTTACTATCTGGCTCGTATTTTCTTACCCCTCCAGACTCTTGTTCAAGTAAAGAACTTTAGGTTCAGTTCAATGAGAGGATGAAACAATGCATTCCCACACAAGCCAGAAATACTGCTGACTTTTGTGGCAGATCAATATAATTTCAGGAGTATCTAAGACTAACTTAAGAGTTTCCCGGCATAGCTGACCAACAGGACGCTTNGCGCTGCCCCCGCCCGCGGGCGACGACAGGCTTTACCTGCCGATGATGGCAACCTGCGAGGGCTCCATGGCTCCGGGGGCCACGACCGGCAGACGCGGGACGGGCAGCGGGATCAGGCACCTCTGCCCTGTGCGCGCCCGCCCCGTCCGCGGNGCCCAGTGATAGATAAAATATTAACAACCAGATCTGCTCACACAGCTTCTGCAGGTGCTACCAAAAACTGCAGTAGCGCCACAGGAGCCACAGCAGGCAAGAGCCCAACTCTCCTGACCCTTCAGACACACCTACAGTGAATAAAATTCACTGAGAACCAGCAGTAGGAGCCAGTTTGCTCGGTGTCACACAGCAGCACCGAAATTCCCAACACTTCATGAGGCTTCAAGCAGCCTCGCTAATAAAGTTTGCTGCAGCCCACATTTGCAGCATCAAGGTACAGTGGTGCATAGGGGACTATCTGGCTCGTATTTTCTCTCCCCTCCAGACTCTTGTTCAAGTAAAGAACTTTAGGTTCAGTTCAATGAGAGGATCAAACAATGCATTCCCACACAAGCCAGAAATACTGCTGACTTTTGTGGCAGATCAATATTACTTCAGGAGTATCTACGACTAACTTAAGAGTTTCCCGGCATAGCTGACCAACAGGACGCTTAAGTAGTGCCTGGATTTCTCCACTCTTGCACTTACACACACACAAGGCATCGCAATGAAAAGGGACAGCAGCCTTTCGGACCTAAAGGGTGACTTACTTCTGTAAAGATGTTCGTTTGCTGTTTGTTTTAAAACAGCACGGAGCTGTCAGGGGCTTAAACAAAGAGCACTCTAAGTAGAGAGAAGCAGGTGCATCCCCCCACTTCCCGAGATCCAGCAGCTGGGCAAAACCCACCGCTGCCCCGAGCCAGCACCTCGCTGACACATCCGACGGCTGCAGCAGCGGGGACAGCTGAGGCACGGCCGTACCCGACACCGAGTCCCCAGATCCCCTCCCCGCAGGCCGGGCCGAGCCAGGAGACGNACATTTTAAACGCTTGATTAATATCGGAGATTATGTCAATCTATCTTAATATATCCAAGAAATACTTTTAAGTTTTTTTGTCTTTCTGAAAAAAACCCCAAACGAACAAAGAGTCGTAAAGTAAGACATTTGATCCCAGAATAAAGGTTTGATAATTACTGATGAGGTTCAGTGAACCTTTGGCTATCATTTGAAACTTTGTTCAGCTTATCATTTCTTCTACTTTCCAAGAAAAAAAATAAGGCCAAAATAATAATTTGGTACATCTGCATGCTCAATGGCACTTCACTAATTCCAATCACATTCAACAACGAGATGGAGAAGTCAAAATTATATATTCCTAAAGGTTTCATGAAGACTGCTCAAAGATAGCAGGTGGAAAACCAAACTATTATCTCCCAGACCTTAATGCCATTGATGTAACTTGAGATATGCCCGTAGCTGGGAAGTGTTAGTGGAGCAAAATAAACAGTAAACTGGGCCATGGGAAGATTTAAGGCAGTGGGACAGAAGAGTGGAGGATGCTGTGCCACCTCTGCTGCTCAGGGCTTGTGTAGGCTGGTGTAGAAAGCAGCATTTTAAGGTTTTACCAATTTTTCTCCTTTGCAGGCTAATTAAAAATGGCATGACTTGGCACATGTTCTAAACACAAAGACCTTTGTATAGCCACAGCATAACTAAAGCAAACAATGTGTACTTACTTTGTGAACTCAGGTTTTTACTTCAAAGAAAAGAATTGTGGGTTCCTAGAATATAAAAGTAATGTCACCTGGGCGTGAGAAAAATGGTCTTCAGAACAACTTTACCATCCCTTCCAGAAGTACTTATTAATTATTTTAATACTCTTTGACCTCCTGAGATGTGTATTTATACCTTGCTTGTCATCAGCAATAGACAAAGAGACAAAAGCCACTGCAGATCTACAAATGGATTCAGAGAATTAAAAGCTCAGTTCAGGAATGTTACTGCAAGGGTTTGAGAGCTAATCACAGCTGTGATAAAAACAATTACAGGGCCTTTTAGTTCTGGGGGTGAACAAAACAAGCCTATGGCAATGAAATCAACAATTACTATTGTTGTTGCTGTTATTATTATTGTTATCATAATTATCCATATATTAGTGACAAAGCTCCACAGCTCTGCATTACTTAACCAAAATTAGGGTATGACCACAGCCATATTCCCCAGCATCTGCAGTGATCAGACACACTGATAAGTCCAAACTAAATCAAAAGAGGAGAGAGAAGTTTTCAAGAAGGAAGGAAAATATAGATAATTAAATTTTCAGAAGTGTGAGTCAAGGGAAGAAAATATGATTTAAAAAACAAAGTACAAGTTTAACTTCTGTGTAGTAGCATAAGAATTTTAGGCCCAGCTCTTGCAGCCTCCACAAGTTAGGGACAGTGATTGTCCTCCCTCTTCTGCAATTCACTTGGGAAGGACAGAAGGTGCTGTAAGCCCAGAAACATCAAAAACCATAACCAACCAATAACATGGTGAAAGGAGTTGGGCTCCATTAGGGAATGAAAAGTAGAGCTTGTACTGGCAGCAGGAGAGGCCCAAGTGGAGCAAATAGGCACTCACCAGCATATGTATTCTTTCTTCAAAGCCAAATAGGTGTAGAGGCAGATTTGACTTGTTTTGGGAGCTGCACAGTTAGTCCCTCTATGTTTTTAGTCTCTTTCTATGGAGCGTGCTCCTCTGCTGCCCCACTGGCAGAGCTGAAATCTGCTACTGGCCACAGAGGGGTGGATTTACTGCAGGGGAGAAGCAGGATGGTATAAAAGGGTCGTGTAATAAGCAAGGGAAAATAACTCTCACTAGTTCTGAGCCATGGGGACGTGGAATATGGAGGACATGTGAATTCCCCCTTGGAGAAAATAAAGGAATGGTATGCTTTTAAAATACAGAGAGTTCTAGCTTGAACTTTTAGTGTGGAATAAAAACAGAGGCATAGTTCACATTTGTTAAGTATTAGATCTGTTTAATACATCACTTGCTCACCAGAGCAACCAGAAAGTACATTTATTTGGTAATGGACTATGATCTGTTCCTACTACATTCCTAATGGTTCCTGAAGTATAACGGCTTTAAAAGGTGTCTTTAATTAATAACTTCATTGCTGTTCTATAGAGTTCTAACTAATGGTTTGCATACTGTGTTATAACTAGTGGTTATATTGAAATGATGTTACAATTAAAACTATAATTTTAATTATTGTTAGTAGTTTATGCTGTTAATTTGGGTGGTCTTTCAAAGTGCAGATGGCAGGATGCAAATACTACCAATATTGTTAAAATGCTGATTCTTAAAGAAGCAATCTGAAGGAATAAGAAAGTAAATAATAGTAAAGTAGGTATTACTAAAGCACAATTCAGCAAAATTAGATAGAATTATATAGTTCAATAGTAAAAAAATACCTGTTAAGAAGATAATTTTCCTGTTGCAAATGCATTTTAAACCCAGACTACAACATATGGAACAACATGGGAAGGCCCATGGTGTGATCCTTGGGGCATCCTGTGCAGGGCCAGGAGCTGGACTTTGATGATCTTTGTGAATCCCTTCCAACTCACATATTCTATGGGTTTATATACATTATTTGTAACATGTGTCATTCAATGTATCAATGAGGTTCTTCCATTTATTTTGTTTTCAAACTTTATGCTGACTAGATGCATCAGCTTCACCTTTTGTGGCAGTCGAGCTACTTGAATGGTTTCTGCATGACAGCAGGAGATCTCAAAGACCTGAGCAGTCCAGAATTCAGTACTAGAAAATTACCTTTTAAAAGATTACAGTGGGAGAATTACATTTTCAATTTCAAAAAGCACCAATCAGTGTTTGATCAGATGAACAGTTCAACTGGCAGAGCAAGGGTAAGGTACACACTTACAGCGATTACAAAAGGTACACACAGCAATTATAACAGGCAGACCATGGCCAGTAACCCCTGAACCCAAATTAGTAGGTCCTGGAACAGTTTGTCTGAGTCCTTATTTGCAAAGTTACCACTGGAAAAAGACAGATACACCAGGTATTGAAAGGTAAAGAAATTCCTGTTCAAGAGTATAGTTTAATCTGTCCTAAATTTTCACTGAATTCACTGGATCGGGTACTTGATGTCTTGAATGGTGACTGAAGGAAAACCTCATCAGATTAACAGCTTGCTTCAGCTGCACAAGTTTGTAACTTGATGCCAGTCAGAGGACTGATGTGGAGCATTTAGTGACAGTTGTGGTTTAATCCAACTTAAAATGATCAGGAATTTAAAGTTTACAATGCTACTTGGACTATATACTAAATTTACTTTACTTTCTTCATCATGTTAGATGATGTCTTATGATCACAACCCATGAGTCCTTACTCATGTACAAACCCTGTTTTGCCACAGAAGATACTGAGATATTGAGAGTTTGCGTGAAATCTTCATGTATTAAGGTGTATTTATACTTTATAGCATCAGAAAAAAACCCAGCCCCTCGATTGACACAGCTTTTAGAAACATGAACAAAGTCATTGAGAGTCTCATATTCTTGTGAATATGTCGGAAGTAGCAGCTGGAATGCAAGGCCTCAGGACCTGGGCCAGGGCCCAGTATGGTCAGAGTCCATACAGGCCAGGGGCCACTTTAATCTGAGTGTATACACCCAATTTTGGAGCGTAAGGAAGTTTGACAACAGGAGCATGGTCAGATTCCAGGGTTGCCTTGGCACCACCTCATTTACAAGGTAGATGCACTGCCTTCTTGACACAGTGCCTTCTTTTCATTGCCCTAGATATTTGAGCTGAAATGTCAGAATAGAGCTGGGCACCAGTATGCCCAGGTCCCCAATATATGGACAAGCTGGATAGCAGAGCTAGGTCTCTTACGACAATTCTACCACAATTACTCAGGTACATTTTAATGCATCTGGGGACAATGAGAAAAATCTAAAACCTGTAAGTTTTATTATATATGAGGAGTCACAGGCAGAAAAAGAGGGGCTATAAATCTGTATCTATTTCTTATGCTGAAGTTTATGATTTGTGGCAAGTAATGCAGCTGAAAACTTTTCCCACCCTGTCTGTTATTCTGCAAACTACTTGTACTCCAGAAAACTGAGGTATAAAGATTCTCATGTCCAAAGGTCTCAAGTCTCAAATTGCTGTGTGAAAGTGGTTCATGCATGGAACGGGAAGAGGTTAATGCAGGAACTGATAATGTCTTAATAATTCTTCATGTTATCTTTGTTTCTCTTGTTGGGAGCCAGAGTAGAAAGACCTTTCGCTCATGTCCTCTGCACTTATCTCTTCAAAAAGGACTTTGGGGCTGAAAGGTGAGCAGCAGAAGACACTGACATTGCATAATGTGCACAAACCCTGACCATAAAAAGGGAGTTCCGATTGTACTGTATATTGTCTTTGCAGCTTTCTTATGCTATTGGCATAAGGCAATGGGGGTTGCAGTTGGTCTCATGTTTTCTCTCTCAAAAATACTGTAGGCGTGTTCAGAGATCCCTTCTCTTGCCTGTTTTCCATTTAGGCAATAGGAAACTTTCTCCAGAGTGTAATAATTTGCTGTGGGCAAATCAGCTGACACTTGCCAGGGTTTCCAAAATACCAAGAGAAAGTAGTAAAGATGGGAGGGCGATTCGTATTTTTATAGGTCATTAGGGATTTTTTAAAATTTAGTTTCAGAGGCTATGGCATATGAGAAGCTTTAACAACCTTTTTTTT